>OX451736.1:422174129-422371807 GCA_948472305.1 Vicia faba
AGCCTCGGAGCACAACAGTAAAGCTAGCATAGAAATCTTTGAAGGGGTCTGTCCTAGCTGTTCGACTACATTGTAGTCGCTTCTCTTTATAATTTTCAAAATTTCTTCCAACTCTTTCTTGGAAGCCTCTGGGATAGATACTGATTGCGCCTTCATATGGACAGGTTCAACCAAAATGCCTTTGCCCCGAGTCTCGGTCGACTCGGTGATAGGGGTGTCAGCAGGGGTAACTATAGGGACTGTAGTAGTAGTGTCAACAGCAACAAAAGCTGGGATGATCACAGGACCGGTAACCGTTTTTGGAGGAGAAATCTTAGGGGAGAACACTCTTCCACTTCTAGTTAGTTTGTTGGTTCCCATAATGTTGCCGATGTCGGGGTCAGCCCTCTCAAAAACCGAGTCTTCATCAGCCAGCCAATCTTGCTTGACGCCGTGGTAGTAGACGTCACCCCCATAGTTCCAGGAGACAGTTTTATCTGAGGAGTACGGGATTGGCCCTGGCATAATAATTATCAGTGGAGTCACTTTCGGAACAGATGTAATCCTAACGGGTCTTTTGGTGGAGACACTGGAATGATTGGCGGAAATGGTTATTATTGAAACCTCCTTGTAAGAAATGGTTGGAACGGGAGTCTTTTCAAACAAAATCTATTTATCATCCATCAAGCACTGGACACCTGCCTTTAATAAATGACAACCAGTCGGTAGAGATGAACAGAGGTGGCAGCCTTCACCACAACCTGGAAATAGACCGACCTTCAATAGGTTCCTCTTGACGGTCAGGAGAGGAGTAACAAGTTCACCAACAATAGCAAAAACACATCATCTTCAACAGTGTTAACACCATGGTCATGCTTGGGCATAGGAGCGGTGATAACATTTGGGATCTCGGGAGCGTCAAATTCAATTTCTTTTTCCTCGAGAAAGTCTTGCACCTTGTTTTTCAAATCCCAGCAGTCGTTTGTATCATGACCTGGACTTTCTGAATGGTAAGTGTTGTACCCCAAAATTTTCCCTCACATATTTCTCAATACATGTCAAGTGAGGTCCCCAAATTGCTCAAGGAAGTCTAAGAGCTGACCAGACAAACTCTCTCCTAAGGCAGTCTACCTCAAATTAGGGTTTCATTTTTCATCAGGATATATGAACCACAAAGGACTCAAATGCTCACCATTGTCCTAATATGTTCTCAAGATCATCCATGTCAAGTTTTAAGCCTTTCAGAAGAAGTTTGCTCAGTCAATTGCTCAAAGGCCTGAAAATCGACTTTGCTAGGTCAAAAGTCAATTGTGGCCCACATACAGTCAAACTTCAAGATTTTTGGTCAACACACTCATTTTGAAGTATAATTCATCATTTGATCAAGGATTGATCATGATTCATCAAGGATTGCTCACAATTCATCAAAACCCAAAAGTTGCTAAATTAGGGTTTTGCAGGAAAAGTCAACTCAGCTTTGACCAAGCATAACTTTCTCATACTTTATCAGAAATGACCCATCCAAAGCTCATTTTGAAGCAGATGCAATACCCTACAATTAATCTTCAGCTCCCAAGTTCAGAATATACACTCACAAAAATATATGAATTTTGACATTATAGGTCATTTTGAAAAGTCAACAAAAACACCTTTTGGGTCAAAGCTTCATACATGAAAATGGAAGACTCAATTGAGATGAGACCAAAAGGGTTGCTTATAGGACATCATAAGATTTTGAAAAAGTCAAAGAACACCTATCTAGGGTAAAAATTGAGAGAGTTATGCATTGGCCAAGTTGACCTTTTTTGCAAAATTGCCAAAAGTCAAATGTGCTCAAATTTGCATTTTTTGCTAAATGGGCCCAACTTTTTATGCTTGCACCTCAATTATAATGTATTCCACGACTCAAATGCTTATCCACCAATTGTTTGCTCCATTTTTCAATTTATTTTGATTTTTCATTAATTAAAAAGTGAATTAAATCAATTAAATGACGAAAATTATCAAAGATTTGATTTGATTGGTTTTTTTGACAGGTTAGCAACCAAGATTTGATGAGCTTGCAAGATTAATTCGAATCAATGGTAATTGGAACAAAAAGAGCATGATTAGGCCAAATTTGGAAGGATATCATATGCCATGAAATACCAAATTAAATCTTCATAATGGGCAAGATTCAGTTTGTTTTTGTTGACCTAATGTGTTGCATTACAAATACAGAAGGGATCCAAGGCAAGAGAAGGGGGTTTGCAGGCGTAAAAAGGCAGAACAAAATTCCAATTTTTCAAAGAAAAGTGTGGATCCAATCTTTCTCTACAGGCCATCTCAAGCCATCCCAGCTATCCCAATCAATTGCTGGAAGTTTCAGGAAGTTGTCCCAAGCGTTTGCAGGTCATAACACGCACTAAAACACCTTGTAAGGGTGTCACAGTTTTCCATGTTTTTGAAATTTGATTATCATGATCCGTGCATTATGAGCATGTTTTAATAGCATATATATGTTTGTCATCGTGTTTGTAACGTGTTGGTTATGTTCAATTGAGTTTTTTATACGTATACTGACAATTGCCATTACTAGGGTTTGAGGAGCCGTTTTAGGGCTTCTCTATACGAATAAAATTAGGGGGAAAAGGGGGGACTATGGTGTTCAGGGGATCAAGGAGAAACGATCCATGTGCTCACCTTAAATTTATCATGTGTTTTCTTGATTTTGGAAGTTTGCAGGGTTTTTAGCCATGGAACCATGTCCGTAGGTAAAGGTTTGCAGTCTAATACGACGGCCAAGGAAGAAGAAGGCAACGTGTCTGGGCACCATTGGCTGTTTTGAAATTCTGCGTGTTTTTCCAATGAACCATCGTGTTTTATATATTATGCATTATTATTATTATATGTACAAATAAAAAGAGCAGCACAAATGGCAAGCAGGTACTGGGAATTAGCATGAGGACCTGGGTTTGATCCCCAGGTCCCAACCTTTGTTCATATTATTTTTCAATAGGTAATCAGGCACGCTGCTTATCAAGGGGTCCACCGTATGCCATCAACATTTTGCCATCAAACACCTCTCTAGCCCAGATCCAACGTGCCATCCTTGGAGGCCTATCATGCTCCTCAAGTCAACCTACACACCAGATCCAGCAAAGTCAAGCAGGTCTTAGCTATCTGGGCATAGAAAATTCAGATTCCAACCCCCATGATTGCTAATACACAGGCCCATCTCATCTTACTTTATTTATTTATTTTAATTCTTTTAATACTTTCTTTAATTATTTTTAATTCACTAATTAATCTTTTTTTCATAAAATCATAAAATCATAAAATCAAGAAATCAACAAATTAGAATTAGACTTTTTTCTATCAAAATTAATTTTGTTCATTTAATTTAATTTAGTCTAATTTAGGGAAATTGTAATTTACTTTCATAAATAAAATCAAATAGAAATTAGGTTAAAACGCTTGATTTAATTTTATTTTCTATTTTTCTCAAATAAACAAAAATACAAAAAATAGGTTTTTAGATCGAATTAATTTATTTTCCTTAATTTAGAGTTAATTAGAAAGTAGGATTTTCTTTTTAACTATTTTATTATTTTATTAAAACATGACAAAACAAAAACATTTTTTTAATCAATCGTCAATAGGTTTAGTCAAGGGTCAAAACCCTAGTTGTCTCGTACTTGATTCATCGCGCGCGTGTTAATTATTTTTGCCAATATTTTTTGTAACTGTTCATGGTTTGTAATAGTTTAATCTAGGGCTTTTTACTTATCGCTTTTTTTCCCCGGGTTTTTGGCTATGTAATTAATCCCCCTCCCCAAAGCCTTGTAATAGCGTAGATTTACTTTCTCGTATTTTAATTCCCGCAAATATTTAACTGTTTAGATGTATTCTAATAGGATTGTATGACAAGAATGCATGATAAATTAATACAGTTAAAAAACCCTAATGTGCAAAGATAAATGACTGAAAACAAATCACTCGCACATATCACTCTTAGGGTATACTCTCACTTCGGGTGCCTTCGGTAAACGATCATTAAGTATAGGGTGTCTTAGTGGTTGCCCTCCTGTCTAAAAAGATCAAATGTCCCATTCAAACATTGCCTCGGAAATGTTGCCTCGGAAATGTTGCCTCGAATATGATCTTAAGACTCTAGGGTTATTACTAAGGTGTCCTAACATTACTTTAGTGATCGTACGTCCCTTTCAAATTGACCCTTACAACTCCAACAACGGTGCTACCTATTTCTCAATAGTAGGATAGCGCTGTCTAAAGGAAACAAGAATAGAAACGATCTTTTTTCGAGTAGGTAGATACTAGTAGGTACTTGCTCAAATCAAACTTTTCACACTCACACATTTCAAAACAATTTCCAAAACAACTTCGTCACATCCTTGAGGACTGATACAAGGGTTATCATGAAGTAAAACATTTTCAAAACAAAGCACACACACAAGCAATTTAAAAAGATGAGCAAGTACCTAAGAGCCCATGGAAAACCATGGATAGAAAGGGTGCTAACACCTTCCCTTTCTATAATCTACCCCCCTTACTCAGTATATCTCAAAAAAAGATTTTTTTTTTCTGTACTTTTTTCCTTTCCGGTTGGATGAAATAAAAGTCGGTGGCGACTCTTGCTTACCGCGACATTTTGCAAACACAAAATGCAAAACGCAAACCAGCGTCAAACTGTCGGTTCTGCCACCATATCATAGAAATGGCGACTCTGCTGGGGATGAATAAGTGAGGTATACCTTAGGATCTAGGTCATCATAATTGCTTCTCTTGATTGCTTTGTTTGCTTTACTTTTGAGGGTTTTGTTTGGAAGTTACTATAGATCCTACACCTGGATCTGGGGAATACCTTTTAGGTAAGTAACAATATACTATGAGGGAACTGTACGGCGTAGACCGATACAGTTGAAGCATTAGCTACGCTGATGTGGCCCTTTGGTTGGTACTGATATCCCTTATGGAGAAATGAGGAGAATACGGGGCCGCTGCATGGTGTCATTAAGCATCAACTGACCTTAGAACCTCTAATCTCCCAACTTGGCCATTAGAAAGTAGTGAGATAGCCGGCCTTGGTGTAGAGCTGAGAACTGGTTGATACTCGATGCTACACTCATTGAGACCATACTCTCGGAATAGTTCCGGCTGCAAGAAAAGATTGTGTGAGATGAAACCATGACCGATGGAGGATGGTCAGTGATATTGAGATCCTCTAGAACCTGGTTACTTTGCTAGGACAGGTTTGAAACTAACTTAACTTCAAGAGGGTATTACCTTTAACCTCATGCAAGCCTTAAACCTAAGGGCTTTGTGTGATTTGATTGTGTTTGCAATATTTGTGTTTGCTATACCCATGGTTTATCATGACATCATGCATCATAACATGGCATTCATGCTTCATTACACTAACCATTTCAAAGACCAAGGGAATTTATCTTTGTTCTATTTTGCAGATCATGGCTTCCGTGCGTAGAAATACCATTCGAGTCAACTTTATGCAAATACCTGCCCAACTTAAAGAGCTAGCCTCAAGAGTTTCTGAGACTTCTATGTTCATTAAGAGACACAGTCAACTTCTCAGCCTGGTTACTTCAAATCTTGATGAACAGATGATGAGTGTACTATTCCAATTCTTTGATCTCGTGCATCATTGCTTCACCTTTCCAGATTACCAGTTGGTACCCACCTTGGAAGAGTTCTCTCATTTATTGGGCATATCCATCCTTGAACAGGTACCCTTCACAGGTATGGAAGAAGTTCCTAGACCAGAAGACATTGCCTCAGCTCTGCATTTGAAACGGGCTGATGTAATATCCAATTGGGAAACACAAAGCGGGGTCGAAGGTTTTCTAGCCAAATTTATGATGGACCAGGCTCAGCTATTTTGAGATGATTTGGATTTTCAGGCTTTTGAAGATATCTTGGCTCTTCTTATCTATGGTTTGGTTATCTTCCTTAATCCGGATTCCTTTGTAGATGTGAATGCTGTCAAGATTTTCCTTTCTCCCAACCCTGTGCCTACCTTACTGGGAGATATCTTGCATGCTCTCTATACTCGTACCATGAGGAGAAGAGGGACTCTTATGTACTGCATGTCATTGCTGTCGAGGTGGTTTATTTCTCACCTCCCTAAATTTGTGCTGAAGAACGAAGAAGGTTTGGGTTGGTCATACAGAATAATGTCACTTGCTCATACGGATGTTCTTTGGTGTTCCTGGGCTATGGAAGACACTGCTGTTATTGACCGCTGTGGGGGATACCCTAATGTCCCATTACTTGGTATCATAGGAGGTATAACTTACAATCCTTGTCTAGCTTTGTGACAATTTGGTCGTGCTCGAAGAGATGGTCCCCATGAGTTACTTCTTGAAGACATTAAATTTGACTGTAAGGAGGATGTTAAGGAGCATCGTCGGAGGTTCATACGAGCTTGGGGCATGGTAAACAGATCTGACCCCGAAGAGTTGGGACCGAAGACTTCCCTTCCTATGCAGCCTTATCTCCAATGGGTCAGATCTCGTGCCCAGAAGCTTGGGATGCCTTATGAGTCCGTATTACCAGTAATTGTGGAACCCACTAATGAAGAAGGAATTCCTTACACAGTTCTCTATCCTTACATGCCTACTGATCCTGGGGAGTTACAAAGGTCTTGGATTCAGTTGAGGAATGAGAGGGATACTTACCGGGAACAGTACCATGAGCAAGAAAGGAAGATTTTGAAGCTCACCAGGAAGCTCGAGGAAGAAAGAGTGATCAATGACTATATCAGCACAAAAGGAAGCGTCCATGGGATTTTTGATGTTCTATTTCTAGTTTTAGATTTTGTTTTATTTACTTCTTTGTAACGCCTTAAAAGGCATTTTGAACCTTTAAAATTTAAGCTAATAAAGTTTTGTGCATTTTTGGTTTGCAAATTTAAATCTCCCAAAGTCTTTGAAATCATTACATACGTATCCCATTATCATGCACATCATTACAGGTACCGCTACAGGTTTCTCATCTTCTTCGTTGTTTATTTCAGCAGAAATGTCTTCCGATCAATCCATCAAAGATCTTCAGGCACAGAACACCCAGTTCCAACAGATGTTCATAAGTCTGGCTAAGGGGCAGGAGGATTTGAAGACCCTTATTCTGAAAGAGAAGAAGAAGAAGAAGAAGAAGGTCGGAATTCTGAATATGGGTAGAAGATTTGAAGAAAGGTTGAGGCAACAAACTGATCTGACCTCCTCATCCAAGGACGGGGAGAACCAAGAAAGGGAAAAGGACCCTAGTCCTGCAGTTTCTTACAATGATATTGATTACGATGATGAGCAATATCCTCCTGTTTAGGATAGGTACAAGCAGCTAGAAGACCGTCTGAACGCTATGGAGATTCAGAAAATACTTGGTTTAGATTTCGGAGAATTGGGACTGGTATCGAGAGTGTTCATCCCTCATAAGTTCAAAGCTCCAGTTTTTGCCAAGTACGATGGAGTATCCTGTCCAAAACTCCATCTCCGTTCATATGTCTGAAAAATCCAGCCCCACACTGCTGATAGAAATTTGTGGGTGCATTTCTTTCAAGATAGTCTGTCAGGGACTCAACTTGAATGGTTCTACCAGTTGGAGGGAGCCAGTGTCCGAAACTGGGAAGATCTTGTTGCTGCCTTCTACAAGAAGTATCAGTACAATGCTGACCTTGCTCCCACTCGTACTCATCTCCAGGGTATGTCCATGGGATCAGGAGAAGGTTTTAAAGATTATGCTCAAAAATGGAGAGACTTGGCAGGGAGAGTTCAACCCCTTTTGTCTAATAGGGAGTTGGTTTATATGTTTCTAGGGACGCTGTCTGGTCCATTTTTCAATCACTTGATCAACAGCTCATCATCTGGTTTCACCGAGCTGATTTTAACTGGAGAAAGAGTAAAAGCTGGAATTCATAGTGGTAAAATACAGAAGGATGCCTCCTCGAGCTCCACTAAGAAGCCTTTCGCTGGTAAGAAGGAAGCCAGTGCATTCTATAGCCCGAGGGGCCAAAGCAGATTTGAACACCGTCAAACGGTAAATGCTGTAGTGATACCAAGACCCACAGTTGCTCCACAATGCAACAAACAACAAAGGGTGGAAAGACCACAATGGCAGTTTACCCGCATCAATATGACTTTGGCTGAAGTTCTGCCTCATCTGTTAAAATCCAACTTGGCGACCTTGAGAGAGGCTCCCAAGAATCCAACACTACTTCTCCCAGATACAATCCCAACGCGCGGTGTGCCTACCATTCTGAGAGCCCAGGCCACGATACAAATGATTGCTGGGCTCTGAGAAACAAAGTACAAGATTTGCTCGAAGCCAAGGAGATAGAGTTTGATTCTCTAGAAAAGTCGAATGTTATAACTACTCCCATGCCCAAACATGGTCGTGGAGTTAACGCTGTTGACGCTGATTTGTTTGTGACCTCTGTTGAAGAAATTTCTACTCCTCTTATGAGTGTTAAGAAGAATTTGTTGTTGGCCTGTTTATTTCCGGGTTGTGGTGAAGGTTGCCACATGTGTTCAACTCTACCTTCCGGTTGTTGTTTGTTGAAGTCAGGTGTTCAACGCCTGACGGATAATAAAGAAATTTTGTTTGAGAAGACTATGATTCCGTTTGTTCCAAATGAAGATGTTGCCATTATAACCATTTCCGCCAATCCTTCCAAGGTTTCCTCGAAAAGACCTGTTAGGATTACACATGTTCAAAGAATTGCTCCGCTAATAATCATTGTTCCTAGTCCCATCCAGTACACCTTAGACAAGGCTGTCCCATGGAATTATGGTGTTGATGTGTACTATCATAGTGTTAAGCAAGATATGAAGAATGAAGAAGCTGATACTGATGCTAGTAATATTGTCGATACTAGTAAAGTTACCCGAAGTGGATGGGTCTTCTCTCCCGAGATTTCCCCGAAGACTATCATCAAGCCTACTGTTATTCCAACTGCTACTCCAACCAGCACTCCTGACACTATTCTTATTCTTACTCCAGTTATCACCCCTGCTGCTGAGCCATCTGGGACTCATGGCAAGGAAATTATAGGGGAGCCTTCCCGGACGGAGGCACCTAAGAAAATCGTGGTGGAAGCCTCTAAATAAGAAATAGAGGAAATATTGAAAATTATCAAGAAGAGCGACTATAATGTAGTCGAGCATCTGGGGTAGACCCCGTCAAATATCTACATGTTGTCTCTGCTATTGTATTCAGAAGCTCGTGCAAAGGCTTTGATTGCATTTCTCAAAATTGTGCATGTGCCGCAGGAAACTTCAGTAGATCAGTTCAAAGATTGTGTGGCCATCCTGACTGCTGACAATGGGCTAGGTTTTTCAGATGCGGATTTGACCCCTAAGGGAAGAAATCATAATGATGGTCTGCATGTCTCGATCGAGTGCAGGGGCACCACTATGGCCCATGTATTGGTAGATACCAGGTCCTCACTGAATATTCTGCCAAAGAAATCGTTAGACCGTCTGGATTGTGAAGGTTTGATTCTAAAACCGAGTAACATTGTGGTAAGGGCTTTTGATGGATCAAAAAGAATGGTGCACGGGGAGGTGGACATCCCTGTCAAAGTGGGTTCTCAGACCTTTGGGTCCACCTTCTACGTAATGGATATTAGACCATCGTATTCTTGCTTGCTGGGTCATCCTTGGATTCATAAGGTTGGGGCAGTTACTTCCACACTCCATCAAATGCTGAAATATCCGGTGAAGGGGAAGATTGTCGTGGTGTGAGGTGAAGAAGAGTATATGGTGAGTCATCTCAATTCCTTCCGCTATATAGAGATGGACGGGGAATTCATAGAAACTCCTTGTCATAACTTTGAAGAGGTCCCTCATACTTTGGCGTCAACTGAAGTTACTACCAACAAACCTTCGCTGAAGATGGCTTCTCTCAAGGATGTCAGGGCTGTAGTTGAAGAAGGTGGGTGTACCAATTGGGGTCAGCTCCCTGATTTCACTCACAAAACTGACAAATTTGGTTTGGGCTTTACTATAGGGGCTCAAAGGGATGTTAGGCGCGCGGGGGCTGGAAGACCTCCTCTACAAATCAGCAATCGGGGAGTTAACGCAATTGAGGACAATGAAGAAGATTTAGACATCGACAGCTGGATCTACCCAACAACTAACGATGGACTGAATAACTGGATGGCGAAGGACTTCATACCTGTTTCTTTTATTCCGCAGTAATTGACCTTTGTTTTAAGATTTGTAATAAACAGTTTGAAACTTTATGGCCCGATGCCTTGCCCAAGGCACCTTGGCTTTGTTTGGGAGGGCTATTATTTATCATTTCATATATCATTAATAAAGCATTGGACGTTTCTTGCATTACAAATTTTGCGCTCCTTGTTTTTCTTTTCTGTCTCTCACTTTATCAAAACAGTTATTCTCTTACACACACTCACGTATCATATTGCAGATCCATATCCACTCTGGATCCCATTGATAACAGCTCTACTACTGCCAGTTATAACTTCAAAAATCCGATCAACCAAGCCGAGGATGAAGGTGAGGATGATTGTGAGGTGCCTGGAGAACTTGCTAGACTATTACAGCAGGAAGAAAGGGCCATACAGCCCCATGAAGAGCCAGTTGAGTCAGTGAATTTGGGTACAGAGGAAGACATGAAAGAGGTTAAAATAGGTGCAAATTTGGAGCCTAGTGTCAAACAACGGTTAATATAGATGTTACATGACTATGTTGAGATCTTCGCCTGGTCCTATGAAGACATGCCTGGTTTGGACACTGATATTGTGGTGCATCGCTTGCCGACCAAAGAAGACTGCCCTCCGGTAAAGCAGAAGGTTCGCTGTATGCGTCCTGAAATGTCAAAGAAAATCAAGGCAGAGGTCATGAAACAGTTCGACAAAGGATTCTTAGCTGTCACTTCTTATCCGTAGTGGGTTACCAACATCGTTCTAGTACCTAAGAAGGACGGTAAGGTACGGATGTGTGTGGACTACAGAGATCTAAACAGGGCGAACCCCAAGGATGACTTCCCACTTCCTCACATTGATGTTCTAGTCGACAACACAGCGCAGCACAAGATCTTCTCATTCATGGATGGTTTTTCTGGCTACAACCAGATCAAGATGGCTCCTGAGGACATGGAGAAGACAACCTTCATTACACAGTGGGTCACCTTCGGTTACAAGATAATGCCTTTTGGGTTGAAGAATGTTAGGGCAACCTATCAGCGCGCCATGGTCGCTTTGTTTCATGATATGATTCACCATGAGATTAAAGTGTATGTTGATGACATGATAGCCAGGTCTCAGACTGAGGACGAGCACCTTGTTCATCTCCAGAAACTGTTTGAAAGGTTGAAGACGTACAAGTTGAGGTTGAATCCGAACAAGTGCACCTTCGGGGTAAGGATCTGGTAAACTTCTGGGTTTCATCGTCAGTGATAAGGGTATTCAGGTTGACCCTGCAAAGGTAAAGGCCATACAAGAGATGCCGGCTCCCCGCACAGAGAAAGAAGTTAGAGGTTTCTTGGGACGTCTGAATTACATCGCCAGGTTCATTTCACATCTGCTACTTGTGAGCCCATCTTCAAGCTGCTGAAGAAAGATCAAGTGGTAAAGTGGAATGATGAATGCCAGACCGCTTTCGAGAGAATCAAGGAATACCTTCAAGAACCACCAATTTTGATGCCTCTAGTTGAAGGAAGACCTTTGATATTATACTTGACGGTGCTAGAAAATTCAATGGAGTGTGTGCTGGGGCAGCATGACGAGTCTGGTCGAAAAGAGCATGCAATTTACTACCTTAGCAAAAAGTTTACCTACTGTGAGACCCAATAGTCATTGCTCGAGAAAACTTGTTGCGCTTTGGCATGGGTTGCTCGCCGACTGAGACAGTATATGCTGACTCACACTACTTTGTTGATATCAAAGATGGATCCGATCAAGTATATGTTCGAGAAGCCCGCCTTATCCGGAAGAATAGCAAGATGGAATATGATCTTAACTGAGTACGACATCCAATACACAACCCAAAAAGTAATCAAGGGGAGTGTATTGGCAGATCATTTGGCGCATTAGGCCGTGGATGACTACCAGTCCATGAATTTCGAGTTCCCGGATGAGAATATCATGTTGGTAACCGACTACGAAGAACCTGGACCGGATGAAGGACCCGAGGAGGGATCCCGATGGTCTATGTATTTTGATGGAGCCTCCAACGCATTGGGTAATGGAATTGGTGCTGTAATTATATCTCCTGAGGGCTGTCATACTCCGTTCACCGCCCGATTATGTTTTAACTACACCAACAATATGGCGGAGTATGAAGCATGTATCATGGGTCTTCGAGCTGCTATTAACCTGAGGATTAAGTTATTGGGTGTATTCAGAGATTCTGCTCTGGTGATAAGTCAGATCAAAGGCGAGTGGGATATGAAGCACCTGAATCTTATTCCTTACAAAGAGTACATACTGACATTGCTCCCACACTTCGAAGAGATAACCTTTGAACATTTCCCAAGAGAGGAGAATCAGTTGGTGGACGCGCTAGCAACGATGTATTCTATGTTCAAGGTCAGGTGGGATAATGAAGCTCCCCAGATTGTTGTTAAGAGGTTGGACGAACCCGCACACTGCTGTGAGATCGACACCGAAGAAGTGGCAGATAAACCTTGGTTTCACGAGGTAAAGAGGTATCTTGAGGCTCAAGAATACCCCGAGGGGGAATCTGTTAATGATAAGAAGTTTCTGAGAAGGTTCGCTACGAAGTTCTTCATCAGTAATGGAATCCTCTATAAACGTAACTATGATTCAACCTTACTGCAGTGTGTAGACAAGAGCGAGGTAGAAGGGATCATGACAGTTACATGAAGGCACCTTCAGAAGTCATTCCAGTGGACATACCATGGCGAAGAAAATCCTACGGGCAGGATACTACTGGTCCACTATGGAGGCTGATTGTTATCAGCACTCTCGAACCTATCATAAGTGCCAAGTCTATGCTGATAAGGTGCATGTACCTCCGGTCCCCCTGAATGTTTTGACGGCTCCCTGGCCCTTTGCAATGTGGGGCATCGACATGATCGGCGATATCAGACCTACCGCATCTAACGGGCATTGCTTCATTCTGGTAGCCATTGATTACTTCACGAAGTGGGTTGAGGCAGCTTCCTTTGCTACAATGACCAAGAATGTTGTGGCGCGATTCATCCGACACAATCTGATCTTTCGATATGGTGTCCCAGAGAGAATTATTAATGACAATGGTACAAATCTCAATAACACAATGATCACTGAGCTCTGCAAACAGTTCAAGATACAGCATCATAACTCTTCTCCCTACCAGCCAAAGATGAATGGGGCTGTTGAAGCAGCTAACAAGAACATCAAGAAGATTATACAGAAGATGACAGTGACATACAAAGACTGGCACGAGATGTTACCATTCGCTCTTCATGGGTACCGTACCTCAGCACGGACGTCAATAGGGGCAATACCCTACTCTCTTGTATATGGCATAGAGGCAGTCCTACACATCGAAGTCCAAATACCCTCTCTCAGGATTATGAAGGATACGGGTTTGAACGAAGACGACTGGATCCAAACCCGACTTGATCAGCTGAATCTAATCGATGAAAAGAGACGTACTGCTATTTGTCATGGTCAGACGTATCAAAAGTGAATGATCAAGGCTTTTAACAAGAAAGTCAAACGTCAAGAATATCAAGTCGGGGATATGGTGATCAAACACATCATACTACCACAAGGTAATCCCAGGGGAAAATGGACCCCCACCTACGAAGGGCCATTTGTGGTTAAGAACATTTTCTCGGGAGGAGTTATGATTCTAATCACCATGGATGGTGACGACCTTCCTCACCCCGTTAATGCAGACATAGTAAAAAGATACTACGCATAATCAAGGACCCACTAGGTTGACTGGCCTAGGCAAAAATAAGGGCATCTCGGAGAACCAAAAGGGTTCGGGCAAAAGTAAGGGATGAAAATGAAAAAAACTGTACACCCGGTAAGTCGAAAACCTGAAAAGGCGAGTTGGGAAAAAAAGGGTATCCCGGTGGACCGAAAACCCGAAAGGGTGGTCCAGGAAAAAATTAGGGATTGAAGCGTAACACTATGTCTCGTTGGATCATCTTGCAACCAGACTTCGGTATTAACTATCAAGCTCAAACGGCGCCAATCAATCTGATCAACCTTTGACCAAATAGAAAAGTGATGAGACGCTTGAAGATATAAAGGCAATAGCAGAGTTGGAACCCAATGGGGTCGTTTCACATAGCTGTTTTTCTTTCTTTAACCTAAATTGTAATTTCTATCTTTCCGCGGAGTTCTCTTACTAGGACGTCAGCCTCCTTGTACAAAACGCCTATTACAGGCCAACTTCAAAAATCAATGCAATTCATTTTCACAAGAAGTTTCAATTTATTTTTCTTTTTCCATTTTGTTTTACAAGAACGTCCAATGATTCATTTTTTATATATGCGTTTGAAAATAATTGTTGCTTATAAATATTTACATAAGAAACAAAAGACGATTACTCGTAATTCCAGGAATAAGGACAAACAAGAAGTGCCCAAACCTTACAGTTACTCTGCCCATCAGGTACCAGAATAGAGCCAGCTTGAGAACATGAGCAGTGGTACATACACTCCCCACAGAGTAAGAAGCATCCAAAGACAATAATAGTAGCTTTCCCGAACAAGACCATAACTCTCCCCAGCTGAGGATCACAATCGCGAGTGAGTCAGTAAATTTTTCCCCAAGCAGAGTTTATTTCTCTCACCAGCAGAAATTCAATCTCCAACAAAATTCATTATCACCAGCAACAGAAATTCATCCCCGGTGGAGTTTACTTCTCCAAGTCAGCAGATCTATCAACAAGAGTATCTCCTCTCCAACAGAGTTATTCCCCGCAGAGTTGTTCTCAAGCCGAGTCTCTCCTCGGCAGAATATTCGTAAACGAGGGGCAAATCCACAGCATAGTCATCTTTGTTCACCATCCCCAACAGAAGTAGAGGAACTGTGGTTTTTTTTACAGCAGTCAAGAATACCATTTCTCATACTCTCCAGACAACAGTCAGGGACTTATTTTCCCGGACTCAGATTATTACGTCCGCATTTCATGTTCATACATCATGACATGTGCATACGTTACATATAACATAGCCTCCTTTATTTTGAGAACGTCATCATACAATGCATCTCATGCATCACACATAACTAACTTTGTATTTCTTTCAGGAAAGACAGTTATTATCAACAATTTCCAGCAGGTACATGATCAACACTCAATCATCGGTGACAAATGAAACCTTATCCAGGTTCCTTCTCAGCAGCCCTACTATCCTGGCTTTCATATCGAAGTAACCCTACTATCTAGGTTCCTTCTCACAACCCTACTATCCTAGCTTTCATATCGAAGTAACCCTACTATCCAGGTTCCTTCTCACAGCCCTACTATCCAGGCTTTCATATCGAAGTAACCCTACTATCCAGGTTCCTTCTCACAGCCCTACTACCCAGGCTTTCATATCGAAGCAACCATACTATCCAGGTTCCTTCCCAAACCCTACTATCTAGGTTCCTTCTCACAGCTCTACTATTCAGGCTTACATATCGAAGTAACCCTACTATCCATGTTCCTTCTCACATACCTACTACCCAGGCTTTCATATCTAAGCAACCCTATTATCTAGGTTCCTTCTTATAGCCCTACTATCCCGGCTTTCATATCGAAGTAACCCTACTATCCAGGTTCCTTCTCACAGCCCTACTACCCAGGCTTTCATATCGAAGCAACCCTACTATCCAGGTTCCTTCTTACAACCCTACTATCCAGGATTTCATATCGAAGTAACCCTACTATCCAGGTTCCTTCTCATAACCTTACTATCCTGGTTCTTCCCCTCTTATCCCCAGATAGCAGTCCACCACACTGTAAGACCAGGACCCAATCAAACACAATTGATTTCACATTTCTCCAAAAAGTCGCGGTGCAGCATATACCCTGACCAAACACACAAGTTTACTTCTGCTTCCTAAACCGGAATTATTTCCCAGTAGAGTAACAGACAACTGAAGCTCCTAGAACTCTATTTCTCTCAAGACAGAGACCAGCATTCCCCAGCGAAGTCCTCCTCAACAATAGGTACAGGTTCTCGCAAAGAATCTCTTATGCGATCGACACCTCTTCGGATGCCATCTTTAAGCCCATCTCTGACAATTCTCTAGCAGCTACCAAATGGAATCTATAAGCCCATTCCCAATATCACAAATCAAATGTCACTTCATGCGAGTGTAATTTTCTGGGCACTCTAGTGTTCAATCATCTTCCACCTTCAGATCACGAAAGGCAGACGAGCCAATCTACATCCTCAGGTTTAAGAAGATTGAACAGGGGAAGTTGTTGTACCCTAAAATTTTGCCTCCCATATTTCTCAATACATGTCAAGTGAGGTCCCCAAATTTCTCAAGGAAGTCCAAGAGCTGACCAGACAAACTCTCTCCTAAGGCAGTCTACCTCAAATTAGGGTTTCATTTTTCATCAGGATATATGAACCAAAAAGGACTCAAATTCTCACCATTGTCCTAATATGTTCTCAAGATCATCCATGTCAAGTTTCAAGCCTTGCAGAAGAAGTTTGCTCAGTCAATTGCTCAAAGGCCTGAAAATCGAATGTGCTAGGTCAAAAGTCAACAGTGGCCCACATACAGTCAAACTTCAAGATTTTTGGTCAACATCCTCATTTTGAAGTATCATTCATAATTTAATAAATGGTTGATCATGATTCATCAAGGATTGCTCACAATTCATCAAAACCCAAAAGTTGTTAAATTAGGGTTTTGTAGGAAAAGTCAACTCAACTTTGACCAAGCATAACTTTCTCATACTTTATCATAAATGACCCATCCAAAGCTCATTTTGAAGAATATGCAATCCCCTAAAATTAATTTTCATATCCCAAGTTCAGAATATGCACTCACAAAAAGATATGAATTTTGACATTATAGGTCATTTTGAAAAGTCAACAAAAACACCTTTTGGGTTAAAGCTTCATACATGAACATGGATGACTCAATTGAGATGAGACCAAAAGGGTTTCTTAGAGGACATCCTAAGATTTCTAAAAAGTCCAAGAACACCTCTCTAGGGTCAAAATTGAGAGAGTTATGCATTGGCCAAGTTGACCTTTTTTGCAAAATTGTCAAAAGTCAAATGTGCTCAAATTTGCATTTTTTGCTAAATGGGCCCAATTGTTTATGCTTGCACCTCAATTATAATGTGGTCCACGACTCAAATGCTTATCCACCAATTGTTTTCTCCATTTTTCAATTTATTTTGATTTTTCATTAATTAAAAAGTGAATTAAATCAAATAAATGACGAAAATTATCAAAGATTTGATTTGGTTGGTTTTTTTGACAGGTTAGCAACCAAGATTTGATTAGCTTGCAAGATTAATTAGAATCAATGGTAATTGGAACAAAAAGAGCATGATTATGCCAAATTTGGAAGGATATCATATGCCATGAAAGACCAATTCAAATCTTCATAATGGGCAAGATTCAGTTCGTTTTTGTTGACCTAATGTGTTGCATTACAAATACATAAGGGATCAAAGGCAAGAGAAGGGGGTTTGCAGGCGTAAAAAGGCAGAACAAAATTCCAATTTTTCAAAGAAAAGTATGGATCCAATCTTGCTCTACAGGCCATCTCAAGCCATCCCAGCTATTCCAATCAATTGCTTGAAGTTTCAGGAAGCTATCCCAAGCATTTGCAGGTCATAACAGCACAAAAACGCCTTGTAAAGGTGTCACGATTTGCCATGTTTTTGAAATTTGATTATCATGATTCGTGCATTATGAGCATGTTTTAATAGCATATATATGATTGTCATCGTGTTTGTAACGTTTTGGTCATGTCCAATTGAGTTTTTGATGCGTATACTGACAATTGCCATTACTAGGGTTTGAGGAGCCATTTTAGGGCTTCTCTGTACGAATAAAATTAGGGCAAAAAAGGGGGACTATGGTGTTTAGGGGATCAAGGCGAAATGATCCATGTGCTCACCTTAAATTTATCACGTGTTTTCTTGATTTTGGAAGTTTGCAGGGTTTTAGCCGTGGAACCATGTCTGCAGGTAAAGGTTTGCAGTCTAATACGACGACCAAGGAAGAAGAAGGCAACGTGTCTGGGCACCATTGGCTGTTTTGAAATTCCGCGTGTTTTTCTAATGAACCATCATGTTTTATATATTATGCATTATTATTATTATATGTACAAATAAACAAAGCAGTGCAGATGGCAAGCAGGTACTGGGAATTAGCATGAGGACTTGGGTTCGATCCCCAGGTCCCAACCTTTGTTCATATTATTTTTCAATATGTGATAAGGCACGCTGCTTATTAGGGGGTCCATCGTATGCCATCAACATCTAGCCATCAAACACCTCTCTAGCCCAGATCCAACGTGCCATCCTTGGAGGCCTACCATGCTCCTCAAGTCAACCTACACACCAGATCCAGCAAAGTCAAGCAGGCCTTAGCTATCTGGGCCCAGAAAATTCAGATTCCAACCCCCATGATTGCTAATACACAAGCCCATCTCATCTTCCTTTATTTATTTATTTTAATTCTTTTAATACTTTCTCTAATTATTTTTAATTCACTAATTAATCTTTTTTTCATAAAATCATAAAATCAAGAAATCAACAAATTAGAATTAAACTTTTTTCTATCAAAATTAATTTTGTTAATTTAATTTAATTTAGTCTAATTTAGGGAAATTGTAATTTACTTTCATAAATAAAATCAAATAGAAATTAGGTTAAAACGCTTGATTTAATTTTATTTTCTCTTTTTCTCAAATAAACAAAAATACAAAAAATAGGTTTTTAGATCGAATTAATTTATTTTCCTTATTTTAGAGTTAATTAGAAAGCAGGATTTTCTTTTTAACTATTTTATTATTTTCTTAAAACATGACAAAACAAAAACATTTTTTTAATCAATCGTCAATAGGTTTAGTCAAGGGTCAAAACCCAGTTGTCTTGTACATGATTCATCGTGCGCGTGTTAATTATTTTTGCCAATATTTTTTGTAACTGTTCATGGTTTGTAATAGTTTAATCTAGGGATTTTTACTTATCGCTTTTTTTTCCCCGGGTTTTTGGTTATGTAATTAATCCCCCTCCCCGAAGCCTTATAATAGCGTTGATTTACTTTCTCACGTTTTAATTCTCGCAAATATTTAACTGTTTAGATGTATGCTAATAGGATTGTACGACAAGAATGCGTGACAAATTAATACAGTTAGAAAACCCTAATGTGCAAAGATAAATGACTGAAAACAAATCACTCGCACATATCACTCTTAGGGTATACTCTCACTTCAGGTGCCTTTGGTAAACGAACATTAAGTATAGGGTGTCTTAGTGGTTTCCCTCCTGTCTAAAAAGATCAAATGTCTCGTTCAAACATTGCCTCGGAAATGTTGCCTCGAATATGATCTTAAAACTCTATGGTTATTAATAAGGTGTCCTAACATTGCTTTAGTGATCATACGTCCCTTTCGAATTGACCCTTACAACTCCAACGACGGTGCTACCTATTTCCCAATAGTAGGATAGTGCATTCTAAAGGAAACAAGAATAGAAACGATCTTTTTTCGAGTAGGTAGATGCTAGTAGGTACTTGCTCAAATCAAACTTTTCACACTCACACATTTCAAAACAATTTTCAAAACAACTTCGTCACATCCTTGAGGACTGATACAAGGGTTATCATGAAGTAAAACATTTTCAAAACAAAGCACACACACAAGCAATTTAAAAAGATGAGAAAGTACCTAAGAGCCCATGGAAAACCAGGGATAGAAAGGGTGCTAACACCTTCTGCGATCGGTGGAAATAGAACTAACTGTTTTGAAATGCTGGTTCGCAAAATGTCGCGGTAAGCAAGAGTCGCCACCGTCTTTTATTTTCTCCAACAAGGAAAGGACAAAAGCACAGCAAAATTCCTTTTCGAGATGTTTCTCGGTTCGGGAGGTAGATTATAGAAAGGGGAGGTGTTAGCACCCTTTCTATCTGTGGTTATCCACGGGCTCTTAGGTACTTGCTCACTATGTTTTCAAAAAATGTTTGCTTTTCTTGTGTTTGTGGGTTTTGAAAAAAGTTTGTTTTGAAAACTTCTAGGTAACTCTTGTATCAGTCCTCAAGAGTGTATGAAGTATTTGTTTGAAAACTTTTGTCAGAAAAGTGTAAGTGCGAAAAGTATTTTTTTGTTTTGAAAGAGCAAGTACCTTAGAACCTCTACCTACTCAAAAGAAATTAAGCTGTGTAAATGTCATTTAGACAGTACTATCCCACTATTGAGAAGTAGTTAGCACCGTTGTTGGAGTTATTCGGGTCAATTCGATTATATGGGACATGTGTGGTCACCAAAGCAATAGTAGGACGCCTTAGCGGTAACCCTAATGTCCTAGATCCTTTTTATCCGAGGCAACCGTTTCGAGGCAACTGGATCTTTAGACAGGAGGGCGACCTCAAAAATACCCTATACTCAATGACCACGTCGAGGCAACCAAGTGAGGCGTACCCTAGGAGTGGCATGTACACGTGTGTCAGGTTTCATGTTAAGATTATCTTTGCACATTTATATGGTGAGCTACGGGTTGCTTTTATTTTTCAGGCAAGTCTTGTCATGCATAGTTAACAGTTAATAGTTGTGCGGAAAATAAATTGTGGAAAGTAAATTTACATTATTACAAGGCGTCGGGTATTTACATCGCCAAAAACATAACCCTTTGAAAAGTAAAAAATTGAGGGAAAATAAAGAAAGCGATAAAAATTCCTAATTATCTATTACATCTTCGGAACAGTTACATAAATATGATCAAAATAGGAATCAAGAATAAACATGCGCGAGAAAAATTGAATCGGGAAAAGTCTTAGGGTTTTGACCCTTTTTTGAGAAAAGAATGAATTTTGGTCTTTTTTGCAATTAATTAAACCTAAAACTAATTAATTAAGTAATTACAAGAAAAAAAGTATTTTTTTAGTTTTTTAGGTCTTTAATGAAAATAAAATAAAAAGGTCACAAGTTAGTAAAAACCCTAATTTCTATATTATTTTTATTTATTTGTGAAAAAAAAGTCAAAGTTAACCTAATTAACTAAATTAATTATATTAGAATTTATTTACAAAAAATAGAGTGAAATTAATACACAATAATAACAATAAAAATATTTACATTTTAAATTTCTGAATTTATTGTGAAAATATAATTTGTGAGGTAATTAAATAATAATTATAATAATTATAATTAATAAAATAATTAAATAGAAATTAAATAGAAAAAGAAAAAAAGAATAAAGAAACCAGGGGGTGATGGGCCAGCAAGGAGGTGTTGGTTGCAATTTTCAAGCCCATTAACAATCAAGCCACATTTGACTTTGGAGATCAGTTGCACATGCATTGACCAGGAGTACCATGGTCTTCCAATCATGACCATCAGATTCCAGCTTGTGGCCACTTGGCGCCTGGGATTTGAAAGTGTATGGTGGAATTCATTTGGAAATCTGCACATAACCATGTTAGGAAAAATATTATAGAGTTTTGGGTGGACCTGGGAATCGAACCCAGGTCCCAATGATTCTTGGACAACGCATTATCCACTAGGTCATCACGCTGCATTTGTTATTATGATGATAAACAAAAATAATATAGGGAAAATAAGCGATATGCTGAACAACAAACAAAAACGCGCGCCATTTGAATTGTCCAATAACACGCTTACACCTCATCATTGTCTTCCTTTTTCCCTGTAAAAGATAAACAGATAGCGGGGGTTTTTAACCCCCACAAAACAGGATGACCAATAATAGCGAATAGCCCTACAGGCTATATAAATATGGCGCGATGGTAGCTTTGTGTTCGTCTGGCCTTGACGATTCCAACCATAGGCATTAGAGGTGCTAATTTTTCCTGGACAGTAAAGCCCTAATTTGAGAACTCAAGAACCCTAGAATTCTCCAATGGCAACTCACGATTCTGTACACTATAATCCAATTAACCAATACCATTAGCTTTGTATAGGTTCAAGCAATGCAAAACCATGATTAGAACATGTTAATTATGCATAAAATATGAGTTTCGATTATGAAAAAAGTATGCAAACCGTGTGATTGTTCTTGGTGATTTCTTAGGCCTTAGCACTTGGTTTTGATTGCAATACGTATCTGGGGATCCCTGCAATGTATTAGAAACCACAAAAGTCTTTGAATCGTGCTAAACTATAGAAAACAGTTTTCACTTTTCTTTGATTTTTTTCAATGTTGTTATGGCTTTTCTGCAGCAATTTTCACGTCCAATGCATTAGGTTTGACTTGTGTATATATAGTAGAAGAGAATTAGGTTAAATCTTGCACAAAAAATCCATTGCATGATGGTTTGAATATTTGATTTGCAATCACATCTTTTTGAATCTTTTTGATTGAAGAAACTTGCCAAACTTGGAGATTTTGATATCCTTGATTGATACACGAATTTGCCAGCTTGATTAGGTCATTCTTGCTTCAAAAAAAGATTGAAAAACCATATCTTTATATTTTCCTACAATTAAATGAATTAAATGGATTAATATTGATTAAAAATCCAATTAATTAATAAAAAATAAGAAAATAATTCAATTTAAGCTTAATGGGTCGTGCATAGGCCTTGGATAAAGTTTCAAGAAGAAATTTGAGGCCCATTAGCAAAAACAAAGTGTTTTGAGCAAAGTTGACTTTTACAAATTCACAAAAATTTCCCAACTTCTCCAATGCATATCTTGCTCAATTTTGATCATATGAACATTTTCTTTGACATTTTGGAAAGGTCTTGAAGTCCTCTAACCAATGCCTTTGGTCCCATGTCATTTAGATTTACCAATCTCAAGTTATGGTCTTTGACTTAAAATGCCTTTTTGTTGACTTTTAAAATTGACCTATAATGTAGAAATTGATAACTTTTTGTGAGAGCATTTCTTGGACTTGTAATGTGAAGATGAATTGTAGGAAATGTCATCCCCTTAAAAATGAGCATTGGATGGGATTTTTCTTATGAACCATGAAAAAGTTATGCCCTGGTCAAGATACAGTTGACTTTTCTGCTGTCCAAAAATAGTAACTTTTTGCATCTTGATGATTTTTGAGCCATGCTTGAGGAATCATGATCAAGACTTGATCAAATGATGATTGTGAGCTCAAAATAAGATGTTGACCAAAAATTCTGACTTTTGACTGCAAAATGACCATTTTGCCCCTACAGTTGATTGTGAACCAAATAGGGCTTTTGACTGTAGAATTTGGCACTGTGAGTCTTGAGATTTGACATGTAGATGCTTGACAATGTATATAGGCCTATGGGACTTGATGGAACCATTGAAAACCTCAAATTCCTTGAGAGAACCAAAACCCTAATTTTGACTGGCTTATGAGGCATTTGGACTGTGCAACCCTTGAGAAATCTTGAACCATTTGAAGATGATTCTTGATAAATCTTGAAGAATATGGGAGGGCAAATTTTTGGGTACAACAGTTGCCCCTGTTCAATCTTCTTAAACCTGAGGATGTATATTGGCTTGCGTGCCTTTCGTGATCTGAAGGTGGAAGATGATTGAACACTAGAGTGCCCAGAAATTTGCACTCACATAGTGGAGTATCAGCAATGTGATGTCGGGAATGGGCTTACAGATGCCATTTGGAGAGATGATGGATATGAGGATGGGCTTATAGATGCCATCTGGAAATGTGTGCCGATCGCGTAAGAGATTCCTTAGCGAGAACTTGCGTACCTGAGAAAGAAAGATAATTTCCTGGCTTGCTACCGGTATTGATCTTCAAACTCTTCATGCAGATACTTTCCTGGCTAGATACAGGTATAGATCTACAATCAATAGCTCACATATATGCCCTGGCTAGATACAGGTACCGAATCTGGAACTTCAAAAGGTTGGTCGAGATAGCTTTCCTGGCTGGATACAGGTGTAGACCTATGACCTGAGAAAGAAAGATGACTTCCTAGCCTGTTACAGGTATTGATCTTCAATCTCTTCATGCAAATACTTTCCTGGCTGGATACAGGTGTAGACCTCTTCATGCAGATACTTTCCTGGCTAGTTACAGGTATAGATCTACAATTAATCGCTCACAGATATGCCCTGGCTAGATACAGGTATCGAATCTGGAACTTCAAAAGGTTGATGGGTTGTCTCTACTGACAGGTTATCTCAGAAAAATCTTTAGGAATCGATTTAACTGAACCGGGGGCGGTTTTGTCTTCTTTGACGAGTTGTCTCTTTTAACGGGTTGTCTTCATGGACGAGTTGTCTTTATTGACGGGTTGTCTTCATGGACGGGCTGTCTTTGTTGACGGGTTGTCTTCAACAACGGGTTGTCTTCAACGACGGGTTGTCTTCAACGATGGGTTGTCTTCAATGACAGGTTGTCTTTATTGACGGGTTGTCTTCATTGACGGGTTGTCTTTATTGACGGGTTTTCTTCATTGACGAGTTGTCTTTATTGACGGGTTGTCTTCTCTGACTGGTTGTCTTTATCTACGGGTTGTCTTTAGTGACAGGTTGTCTTTAATGACAGGTTGTCTTTATTGACGAGTTGTCTTTATTGACGGGTTGTCTTCAATGACGGGTTTGCATCAGAAAAATCTTTAGGAATTGATTTAACTGGATTTGTCTTCTTTGACTGGATTAGCGTCAGAAAAATCGATTTAACTGGATTTGTCTTCTTTGACTGGATTTGTCTTCTTTGACTGGATTTGTCTTCTTTGACTGGATTTAGAGTTTAACTGCATCTTTCCTGAAAGGTAAAGGCCAGTCATATGCAATGCATGATATGGATCGAGCAATGATGTTCTCATCATAAATGAGATTGTATGATATGATGCGTAGATGCATGTACCATGATGTATGACAATGTGATGTTTATGAATGTATCTTCGTCTGAGAAAATAAATCCTTGACGAATGTCGGGAAGTTCGTTGAATCCTGGGCTGATGTTTGAAGAGTAGAGTTCTTCGTTTCCGCTGGGGATGATGAACAAAGATGTTTGCCAGAATAAACCAGTAGGAGAAGATGACTCCGTTGAGGAATAAACCTGGTGAAGATTACTCTGCGGGGAATTACTCTGTAGGAAGAGATGCTTCGCTGAGAATTTAACGATAACTCCGCTGGGGATACCGTTGATAAGCTCTTGTTGAGGGATTTGATGAACTCCACTGGGGGTAGAGAGAACTTCCGCCGAGGATGATCTTTCCGTTGCAATTTGCTGAGGATAACCCAGTTATAAGCATTGGTGGGGATAACCTCTGAATATGGCCGGGAGAGATGCGTTTGTACTCTGTGGGAGACAAGCTTTCAGAATCTACTGGGGAGATGGTTCAACTCTCTTGGGGAAACTTTTGACTACACCGGGGAAATGGCTCCACTGGGGTGTCTGGTATTCTGCCGGGGAACAATCTTATATTAAGACTGTCGGGGATACTTGCTGAGGATAATCTGTATACTCTGCTGGAGAATATTGAGATCTTCTGGGGATACCCAACTTCCTTAGGGCTGACAGTAGCCTAACTCTGCTCGGGGGAGAGTATTGTTGACTTGCTGGAGATACCGTGCCTTTTTAGGGCTGATGGGAGACCAAATCTGCTTGGGGAGTGGAGATATCTTGGTTACATTCTTCAGCCGAACTTACCATGGTACCTTGGTGGACAGAGCAACTAGATCGCTTAGACAACTCATTATTGCCCCTATTTCTGATGTCAGAAGAAGGTACCTATGAGATGCTTGATAACTGCCGACCGACGAATCTTATTCTGGTAAGCACGTGACGAGATGACGGGACATAGTCGTACGCTTTGATCCCTAATTTTTGCCTGGACCGCCCTTTCGGGTTTTCAGTCCACCGGGATACCCATTTTTGCCCAAGCCGCCTTTTCAGGTTTTCGACTTGCCGGGTGTATAAATTTTTTCATTTTCATCCCTTATTTTTGCCCGAACCTTTTTGGTTCACCGGGAAGCCCTTATTTTTTCCTAGGCCAGTCGACCTAGCGGGTCTTTGATTATGCGTAGTATTTTTTCGACTATGTCCACGCTCTCAGAATGTAGGGAGTTGTCACTGTCAGTAGTGCTGTGTTGCCATACTACCAGAAGATGTTTGATTATGCAAGATTCGTCACTGGAATTCATGTCCAATGCCTCAAGTGACTCAGGCGGAGATTTGCCCCAGGCCATTTGGCATCCTTGAGAGATTCCTTGAATCTTGACTGGACTGCCCCAGATGATAGACCATGATCATGCCGTGCCCCTTGATTGGAAGTGTTTTTTCCACTTGAGGTGACTCTTTTTATTGAGAAGGTTTTTGTTCACTAGATATTCGTCGTGCGAATTTCTCTGCTGTTGAACAAATAGTCATATGCAAACAATATTATTTTAAGAATGCAAAGCTTATGTCTGTCTTGAAGTTTTTTTAAAATGCAGTTTTTAATAAAACAAGTGAATTTTTGTAAAATGTGATGTCAACTCAAGATTTTACAGCGAGCCCTACAGGAGTCAGGATACCTTTCGTAACAGTATGCTTTCGAACTAACCCATGCTTCAGCTAGGACTTTTTAAGGGTTATAACGTAGCCTGGTTCACGGTTTAAGAAACAAAGGATAAAGGCTCAAATTTTATTTGTACCCACCCATTCTTCGTGATGTTCTTCGATCCTAAACTCAGCTAATCGTGTGTTAGACCTTGTTTGAGTCTTTTCTCTGATATTCTGGTGATGGTTCAGATATTGATAGTTTATTTTGAATAGGCAGTCATTTTGTTGGGAGTCTGTAAGACCTCTTTCTTTTTGTTTTTATTATCCCTATTTTTTTCCTGAACTGTTTCTTTTGTGATTACAGTCAGCGGGATGCCCCAGTTTTGTAAGTCTCCTTCATAGGTTTTGACTTATTGGGCTTTTATTTTGAGAGATAATGACTGCCTATCCTTATGATTATAGGGAACCATCACTGTCTTTTGTTTTGGAAGAACTTCTTTGATGCCATTTTTGTGCATCTGGATCAACTGAGAGAACTACCCTGCCCCAGGTTATGATTAAGGGTTTTAATTTTTTCGAAAAGAAAACTCCAACTTCTTTGGCTCAAAGGGGTTGACGAGGGATTATCTTCCTTATAACTCCACTGTTTAGGATTTGAAATAATGCCTGTACCTCATCAGCGGGGTCTGTTCAAAAGCGTATTGTAAAGATCGCGGTATCATTTTCGTCATCCTCACTCAAAAGGCTTAGAATTTTTTTTAATCGAGAGTTTGAACATCACAAAAAATGAAAGCAATTTGAATATAGTGAATATGAATGGATTGATTCAAAACAGACATATGCGATGCATTAATGAAATAACAACGTTTGACATGAATAAATGTTTGAACAATCAAAGAAAAATACAACTTGAACATTCGAATGAACAAAAGTTTTTTCAATCCTAGCCATGTTTTGGCAAGGGAGCAGTGATTACATTGGGAGTCTCGGGCGCTTCGAACTCGACCTCCTTTGCATCGATTAGGTCCTGAACCTTGTTCCTCAAAGTCCAACAATCATCTGTAGCATGCCCCGGGCTGTCAGAGTGATAAGAGCAGCGGGCGTTGGGGTTATACCTTGAAGGTGTTTTGTTCGGATTCTTAGGAGGGTCCCTTAGAGTTACCAAATTGGTCTTCAGCAACTGCGGCAATATCTGGGACAAGGTCATACTGAGGGGAGTGAATTGCCTTCTAGGTCTTTCCTCCTTTTGTTGGTTACGATGTTAAGGATCACTGGCCGGTTTTGAAATAACTACCGCATTGACAGTTTGGCGGTGCTCGGTCCTATTCTGCCCTCTTGAACCATAGACAGCACTAGATTCTTTCTTGAATGGTTTCTTCTCAGTGTTCGAGGAGTCACCTTTCTATATCTTCCCAGACTTGATACCAACTTCAATTCTCTCCCCAGTCAAGATAATGTCTGTAAACCCGGCTGAAGAATTCCCGATCAGATGGTTGAAGAATGGACCAGACAGGGTCCCCAGAAACATATCAACAAGTTCACGGTCAGTTAGAGGTGGCTGCACCCTTCCAGCAAGATCTCTCCACTTTTGAGCGTACTCCTTAAATCCTTCACCCGTCCCTAGTGACATACCCTAGAGTTGGGTACGCGTAGGAGCGAGGTCGGAATTATACTGATACTGCTTATAAAATGCAGTAGCCAAGTCCTCCTAGTTACGAATACTGGCTCCATCCAGCTGATAGAACCATTCAAGTTGAGTCCCTGAAAGACTATCCTGGAAGAAATGGATCCATAGGTTCTTGTCTGCAGTGTATGGTTGGATCTTCCTTACATACGACCGGAGGTGCAGCTTAGGACAGGAAGCCCCGTCGTACTTCGCAAAAGCAGGTGCCTTGAACTTATGTGGGATCACCACCCCAGAGGATAAGCCTAGGTCTCCAAAGTCCAACCCAGGCACGTGTTGAACCTCCATAGCACTTAAACGGTCCTCTAGCTGTTTGTACCTATCCTCAGCAGGAGGATACTGTTCACCATTATAATCTGTCTCGTTGTTGGAAACCACGGGACTAGGAACCCTTCTCTCTTGGGGACTGTCCTTGCCTACAGATGAGGTAGTCAGGTCAACCTCATTTTGTAGTCCATTCCCAAATTTGCGTCCAGTGTTGAATAGCACAGTCCTCTTCTTCTTCTTCAGAATCAGAGTCTTCAACTCCTGTTGACCCTGGGCTAGGCTCATAACCAACTCCTGGAACTGGGCATTCTGGGCCTGGAGGGCCTTGATAGCTTGTTCAGCGGAAGGTTCAGTAGACATGACGATTGCTGAAATAAACAGCAAAGAAGATAAGTGACCTGTAATAAGGGTACCTGTAATGCAATGATATGTATGTATGCAATGTTTTCAAGGATCTCGCGGGGTAGACAAGAAAATTGTTAGCATTTGAATCTGGTAGCTTGATTGAAGGAACTTCATGTTGTTGAGAGTCCTTCTTCAAGAGTCAAGGCTCACCATATCGAGTGGGTCATAGCCCCTGACTCAAGTTGTCATGTTTTGATCTCCAAACAAACATGGCTAGAGGAAAATAAATCCCCTTTGCCCCTTGCTAGACATTTTGATTCATCATGACCTGCATCACAAACCCTTGAGACCCTTGAAATGGGTTAGTCCTTATGCAGGATGCATGCAATGGTATGATGGTATGATGTTATGCTATGCATGGAGTGATGTAAGTAAACCCTGTTATAAGCCCAGATTAAGGACTGTAAACCAAACCTGCAAGGAACTTATGTGTCAGATAACAAGAATGTGCAAGTAGTTCAAGTTTGAAGGCACACAAGTCACACAAGACAGCCCTTAGAGTTCAGGCCAGCATGAAGTTTAGGTACTACCCTCTTTCAGTTTCAGTTGGTTAAGACCTGTCCTAGAAAATAGTAGCCGGGTTCTAGAGGATCTCAATATCACTGACTACCCTCAATCGGTCATAACTCCAGCTTCGCAATCTTTTCTTGCGGCCAGAACCATCGCGAGAGTTTAGCCTCAATGAGTGTAGCATACTGCTACTGTTCTATGGCCAAATTGGGTCAATTTAGGGTTCTAAGGTCAGTTGGTGCTTAATGACTCCTTAGAAGACCCATATTCTCCTCGTTCCAACACAAGGGATATCGATACAGACCAAGGTGTCACACCAACGTAGCTACTGCTTCACCCGTGTCGGTCTACGCCGGACAGGTCCCTCACAGCTTTTTGCTACCTAAAGGGTATTCCCCAGATCCGGGTTAGGATCTATGAAACTCCGATGCAAGCCCACAATATAAAAGCAAACAAAGCATATAATTAAAAACATAGAATGATCTAATCCTAAGGTACACCTCACTTTTATAGATGTTCCCCAGCAGAGTCTCCAGTTCTGTGATCGGTGGAAATAGAACTGACTATTTTGAAATGCTGGTTCACGAAATATCGCGGTAAGCAAGAGTCGCCACCGTCTTTTATTTTCTCCAACAAGGAAAGGACAAAAGCATAGCAAAATTCCTTTTTGAGATGTTTCTCGGTTCGGGAGGTAGATTATAGAAAGGGAAGGTGTTAGCACCCTTTCTATCCGTGGTTATCCACGAGCTCTTAGGTACTTGCTCACTATGTTTTCAAAAAATGTTTACTTTTCTTGTGTTTGTGGGTTTCGAAAAAAGTTTATTTTGAAAACTTCTAGGTAACTCTTGTATCAGTCCTCAAGAGTGTATGAAGTATTTGTTTGAAAACTTTTGTCAGAAAAGTGTAAGTGCGAAAAGTATTTTTTTTGTTTTGAAAGAGCAAGTACCTTAGAACCTCTACCTACTCAAAAGAAATTAAGCTGCGTAAATGTCCTTTAGACAGTACTATCCCACTATTGAGAAGTAGGTAGCACCGTCAGTGGAGTTATTCGGGTCAATTCGATTATATGGGACATGTGTGGTCACCAAAGCAATAGTAGGACGCCTTAGCGGTAACCCTAATGTCCTAGATCCTTTTTATCCGAGGCAACCATTTCGAGGTAACTGGATCTTTAGACAGGAGAGCGACCTCTAAAACACCCTATACTCAATGACCACGTCGAGGCAACCAAGTGAGGCGTACCCTAGGAGTGGCATGTGCACGTGTGTCAGGTTTCATGTTAAGATTATCTTTGCACATTTATATGGTGAGCTACGGGTTGCTTTTATTTTTCAGGTAAGTCTTGTCATGCATAGTTAACAGTTAATAGTTATGCGGAAAATAAATTGCGGAAAGTAAATCTACGCTATTACAAGGCGTCGGGTATTTACATCGCCAAAAACATAACCCTTTGAAAAGTAAAAAATTGAGGGAAAATAAAGAAAGCGATAAAAAGTCCTAATTATCTATTACATCTTCGGAACAGTTACATAAATATGATCAAAATAGGAATCAAGAATAAACATGCGCGAGAAAAATTGAATCGGGAAAAGTCTTAGGGTTTTGACCCTTTTTTGAGAAAAGAATGAATTTTGGTCTTTTTTGTAATTAATTAAACCTAAAACTAATTAATTAAGTAATTACAAGAAAAAAAGTATTTTTTAGTTTTTTAGGTCTTTAATGAAAATAAAATAAAAAGGTCACAAGTTAGTAAAAACCCTAATTTCTATATTATTTTTATTTATTTGTGAAAAAAAAGTCAAAGTTAACCTAATTAACTAAATTAATTATATTAGAATTTATTTACAAAAAATAGAGTGAAATTAATACACAATAATAACAATAAAAATATTTACATTTTAATTTTCTAAATTTCTTGTGAAAATATAATTTGTGAGGTAATTAAATAATAATAATAATAATTATTATAATTAATAAAATAATTAAATAGAAATTAAAATAGAAAAAGAAAAAAAGAATAAAGAAACCAGGGGGTGATGGGCCAGCAAGGAGGTGTTGGTTATAATTTTCAAGCCCATTAACAATCAAGCCACGTTTGACTTTGGAGATCAGCTGCACATGCATTGATCAGGAGTACCATGGTCTTCCAATCATGACCATCAGATTCCAGCATGTGGCCACTTGGCGCCTGGGATTTGAAAGTGTATGGTGGAATTCATTTGGAAATCTGCACATAACCATCATGTTAGGAAAAATATTATAGAGTTTTGGGTGGACCTGGGAATCGAACCCAGGTCCCAATGATTCTTGGACAACGCACTATCCACTAGGCCATCACGCTGCATTTGTTATTATGATGATAAACAAAAATAATATAGGGAAAATAAGCGATATGCTGAACAACAAACAAAAACGCGCGCCATTTGAATTGTCCAATAGCACGCTTACACCTCATCATCGTCTTCCTTTTTCCCTGTAAAAGACAAACAGATAGCGGGGGTTTTTAACCCCCACAAAACAGGATGACCAATAATAGCGAATAGCCCTACATGTTATATAAATATGGCGCGATGGTAGCTTTGTGTTCGTCTGGCCTTGACGATTCCAACCATAGGCATTAGAGGTGCTAATTTTTCCTGGACAGTAAAGCCCTAATTTGAGAACTCAAGAACCCTAGAATTCTCCAATGGCAACTCACGATTCTGTACACTATAATCTAATTAACCAATACCATTAGCTTTGTATAGGTTCAAGCAATGCAAAACCATGATTAGAACATGTTAATTATGCATAAAATATGAGTTTCGATTATGAAAAAAGTATGCAAACCGTGCGATGTTCTTGGTGATTTCTTAGGCCTTAGCACTTGGTTTTGATTGCAATACGTATCTGGGGATCCCTGCAATGTATTAGAAACCACAAAAGTCTTTGAATCGTGCTAAACTATAGAAAAAAGTTTTCACTTTTATTTGATTGTTTTCAATGTTGTTATGGCTTTTCTGCAGCAATTTTCACGTCCAATGCATTAGGTTTAACTTGTGTATATATAGTAGAAGAGAATTAGGTTAAATCTTGCACAAAAAATCCATTGCATGATGGTTTGAATATTTGATTTGCAATCACATCTTTTTGAATCTTTTTGATTGAAGAAACTTGCCAAACTTGGAGATTTTAATATCCTTGATTGATACACGAATTTTCCAGCTTGATTAGGTCATTCTTGCTTCAAAAAAGATTGAAAAATCATATCTTTATATTTTCCTACAATTAAATGAATTAAATGGATTAATATTGATTAAAAATCCAATTAATTAATAAAAAATAAGAAAATAATTTAATTTAAGCTTAATGGGTCGTGCATAGGCCTTGGATAAAGTTTCAAGAAGAAATTTGAGGCCCATTATCAAAAACAAAGTGTTTTGAGCAAAGTTGACTTTTGCAAATTCACAAAAATTTCCCAACTTCTCCAATGCATATCTTGCTCAATTTTGATCATATGAACATGTTCTTGGACATTTTGGAAAGGTATTGAAGTCCTCTAACCAATGCCTTTGGTCCCATGTCATTTAGATTTACCAATCTTAAGTTATGGTCTTTGACTTAAAATGCCTTTTTGTTGACTTTTGAAATTGACCTATAATGTAGAAATTGATAACTTTTTGTGAGAGCATTTATTGGACTTGGAATGTGAAGATGAATTGTAGGAAATGGCATCCCCTTCAAAATGAGCATTGGATGGGATTTTTCTGATGAACCATGAAAAACTTATGCCCTGGTCAAGATACAGTTGACTTTTCTACTGTCCAAAAATAGTAACTTTTTGCATCTTGATGATTTTTGAGCCATGCTTGAGGAATCATGATCAAGACTTGATCAAATGATGATTGTGAGCTCAAAATAAGATGTTGACCAAAAATTCTGACTTTTGACTGCAAAATGACCATTTTGCCCCTACAGTTAATTGTGAACCAAATAGGGCTTTTGACTGTAGAATTTGGCACTGTGAGTCTTGAGATTTGACATGTAGATGCTTGACAATGTATATAGGCCTATGGGACTTGATGGAACCATTGAAAACCTCAAATTCCTTGAGAGAACCAAAACCCTAATTTTGACTGGCTTATGAGGCATTTGGACTGTGCAACCCTTGAGAAATCTTGAACCATTTGAAGATGATTCTTGATAAATCTTGAAGAATATGGGAGGGCAAATTTTGGGGTACAACACCTTCCCTTTCTATAATCTACCCCCCCCCCCCCCCCCCCGTACTCAGAATATCTCGAAAAAGGATTTTTTTTTCTGTACTTTTTTCCTTTCCGGTTGGATGAAATAAAAGTCGGTGGTGACTCTTGCTTACCGCGACATTTTGCGAACATAAAATGCAAAATGCAAACCAGCATCAAACAGTCGGTTCTGCCACCGTATCACAGTAAGCACAACGAGCGTTTGGGTTATAACAGGGAGAGGCAGTGTTGGGATTCTTCGGAGCTTCCCGTAAGCTTACCAGATTAGATTTCAAAAAAGTGTAAAGACTTGAGACAGTGTCATATTTATCTGGGTAAATTATCTTACCGGTCTTTCTGTTCTAGGCTGGTTGTTCCTTTGTTGAGTAGGTGCATGCTTAGGGATCATGAAGGCCCCTATCGTTGGACGGTGTTCTGTTCTGTCCTGATTCCTTTGAGGGTACACAACACCAACCTCTTTCTTCCCAATGACTGGTTTTCTCACGACATTGGAGGATGTGTCCTTTTGGATTTTCCCACTCTTAATCCCAGCTTCCACTCTCTCCCCGGTCAAGATTAATTTAGTGAAGCCGGCTAAGGAGCTTCTAATTAGATAATTAAAGAAAGGACCAGACAGGGTACCCAGAAACATGTTCACTAGTTCCCTGTCAGACAGGGGAGGTTGGACTCTTCCTGCTAAGTCCCTTCACTTCTGAGCGTATTCTTTGAAACCCTCGCTCGAACCCATAACCAGACTTTGGAGTTGAGTATGGGTGGGAGAAAGGTCTGCATTATACTGATACTTCTTATAAAAAGAAGCGGCCATGTCTTCCCAATTATGGATATTGGCCCTCTCTAGTTGATAGAACCAATCTAGCTGAGTCCCGGATAGACTATCCTGAAAGAAGTGGACCCATAAATCTCTGTCAGCAGTGTGAGGTTGTATCCTCCTCACATAAGATCGGAGGTGCATCTTGGGACACGAAACCCCGTCGTACTTAGAAAACACTGGTGCCTTAAACTTTGGTGGAATAACAATCCCAGACACCAAATGTAGCTCTTCAAATTCCAGCCCGGGAACTTTTTGAATCTCCATTGCACTTAAGCGATCTTCCAACTGTTTGTATTTGTCGTCAGCTGGGGGATACGGCTCTTCAGAGTAATCAACCTCTTCTTCCTCTTCAGATTCTGGATGGTCAGTCACTTCCTTGTTTTTCCCTTCTTGATTATCCTTTTCACCTGATGATGTTACGAAGTCTAGAGTCCGTTTGGCTGGCCCTTGGAACCTTCTTCCCAGATTCAAAACACTGGTTGATTTCTTCGCTTTCTTCTTCTTTTCTTTGATCATCAAAGTTTTAAAATCCTCCTGTCCTTTTTCCAGAGTCAAGAACATTTTTTGAAACTGAGCATTCTGCGCCTGGAGATCTTTTACTGTCTGTTCAATATCCATCTTACTGAAATAAACAGTAGAAAGATAAGGAGACCTGTTGTAAGAAACCTGCTTGTGTTATGATGAATGAAGATGCATATGCAATGATTTCAAGGAAATTGGAGATTTAAATTTGCTTTAGACAAAAGGAACATGTGTTATATTAATAAATCAAAGTTTGAGTACATCATGCCTCTTTGGGCTTACAAAGAAATAAAAATACAAAATTTTAAGACAAAAAAGTTGAACGCATCCTCTTTGGTGCGATGTAGGCGTTCAAACTCCGCTCTTCATGAAGCTGCTTGGTGAGTTCCAGAACCTTCTTCCTGCTGGTGTAGAATTGGGCTTCGAAAGTTTCTCGCTCTTCCTTAAGTTGTATCCAATCCCTTTGTAAGTCTTCGAGAGAGGTGGGCATGTTAGGATTAAGGATAGTGTATGGGATATCTCATTCCATAACGGGCTCTATGATAACTGGGAGAATCGAGGGGTAAGGCATCATAAGACTTTGAGCACGGGATCATACCTATTTGAGATAAGGCTCAAGAGGGATGGAATTCTTGTGCCCTAGTGTCTTTCTATCAACTCTATGTACCATGCCCCAAGCTCGCATGAACCTTTTGTGGTAACCCTGAGCATCATTCTCGTAGTCGAAGATGATTCCTTGGATAAGTGTATCATGAGGAGCATCCCTTCTCGCATATCCAAACTGTCGTAGTGCCAAAAAAGGATTGTAAGTGAGTCCCCCCTGTTGTACCCCAAAATTTTCCCTCCCATATTTCTTAAAACATTTCAAGTAAGATCCTCAATTTGCTCAAGGAAGTCCAAGGGTTGACCAGACAAACTCTCTCCTAAGGAAGTCTACCTCAAATTAGGGTTTCATGTTGCATCAAGATGCTTGAGTCCAAGGGATTCCAAATGCTCACCATTATCCTAATATGTTCTCAAGATCATCCATGTCAAGTTTCAGGCCTTGCAGAGGAAGTTTGCTCAGTCAATTGCTCAAAGGCCTGATAATCGATTGTGCTAGGGCAAAGGTCAAATGTGGCCCACATACAGTCAAACTTCAATATTTTTGGTCAAAGTTCTCATTTTGAAGTATTACTCATCATTTGATCAATGGTTGATCATGATTCCTCAAGGATTGCTCACAATTCATCAAAACCCAAGAGTTGCTAAATTAGGGTTTTGTAGGAAAAGTCAACTCAACTTTGACCAAGCATAACTTTCTCATACTTTATTAGAAATGACCCATCCAAAGCTCATTTTGAATAGGATTCAATTCCCTGCAATTCATCTTCATCTCCCAAGTTCAAAATATGCACTCACATTATAGGTCACTTTGAAAAGTCAACAAAAACACCCTTTTTTGTCAAAGCTTCATACATGAACATGGAAGACTCAATTGATATAAGATCAAAAAGGATGCTTAGAGGACATCTTAAGCTTTCTAAAAAGTCCAAGAACACCTTCATAGAGTCAAAATTGAATAAGTTATGCATTGGTGAAGTTGACCTTTTTTGCAAAATTGCCAAAAGTCAAATATGCCTCAAATTGCAAATTTTGTCAAATGGGCCCAACTTTTTGTACTTGTTTTGAGTTTGTAACATGGTCCACAACCCATGATCCTTCCCACTTGCCCTTATTTTATTTTTGCCATTTATTTTGATTTTTTATTTCAATTAAATCAAATTAAATCAAAATAAATCATGGAAATATCAAAATCATTTAAGCATTAAGATTTTATGCATATTTCATGTCCCTTATACAGCTAGCAACAAAATCAAATCGTGCAAGGCATGTTTGTGCATAAAAAGATTGATTTTTGGCTTATTTTGGAAAGATCTTCATGGGAATCAAATCATGATCAAAGACCATAATTGAAAAAGATTGGAGGCACATTTGTAAACCTAATTCGATCATTGGTATATAGTGGACAAATGAAGACCAAAAGGACAAGGTTTTGAGGCATGTAGAGTGAAGGACAAACTTGAAAAAATCAAGAAAAAGTTGTGATCTGTTTTCATATTCCCAGGTACTTTCAAGCCTTGCCAAGCATTCCTTTCGTTTCCTAGGCATTCAAGGAGTCCATAGCAATCAAAAGCAAGCCTTTTCGTGCACTAAAACTCGCTGTAAGTGATTCACGGATTTGACATATTCTTGAAATCGAATATCATTGTTTAAGCATTTGTAGCATGAATCATGTATATATTATGAATCTTGGAAGCATTTGCAAGCTATTGGTAACAGTTAATTGTGTTTTTTTCTAACCCTATAGAGATATCCCATTGTTAGGGTTTTTTGTCTCGTTTTGGGATCTTCTTGTACAGGCAAAATTGGCCCAAAAGAAAGGCACCATGATGCTCACCAGGCCAAGGCGAATTGGTCTATAGCTTTAGGTTTCATTTATCATGCGTATAGGTGATTTTGGAAAATTGCAGGGTCTGTACCTACGCATCTTGTCCGTAGGGAAAAGTCATCAGACTTTTAGCAACATAGAGAGGTTAGAGATAATGGCGCGGCGTGCCCTGGTTCGCCCATTCAAACGTTCACGCGCAGAAAATTAACAAGTTGTGTTTTTTTAATATATTATTTATTTGTTTCTCTATGTACAACAAGCGCGCTTGGATCAGTTGGTTGGGAGGCATGTGGAAAGGGCTATAGGACATGGGTTCGATTCCCAGGTCCCCTTGTTTCTTCAATATATTTTTTCTATACATATTCCTATACGCAGGTTTCCATGACACCCCATCATATGCCATCAGCTTGCAGCCACTAGATCTAAAGCAGAATAAATCCAAAGGCCATCATTTGAGAGTCCATGATGCACCCCGGTCAATGTGCAGCATGGAAATCTGAAAGTCAACATGGGCCATTGGATCTTGGGCCCAGAAGCTGCTATGGAGACCCCCCCCCCCCCCCAATTGCTGATCACAAGGCCCATTTTCTTTCTTTTCTTATATTTTCTCTTTTAATTACTTTATTTAATTTATTTTTACTAACACCAAAAATTAATTCTTTTTTTATAAAAAATCCATAAAATCAATTTCACCCTATTAGATTTAGGTTTTATTCTTTATCAAAAAATTAATTTAATTAGTGTAATTTAATTTTAGGTTAACTTGAATTTTTTTTTTTGTAAATAAATTAAAACAAATTAGGGTTCTTGTTTAATTTAATATTTATTTTCTTTTCTTCAAAATAACCAAAATACAAAAATATGTCAAAAATTAATTGCTTTCCTTAATTTAATTTAATTAGTAATTAGGTTTGTATGTATTTAATTTAAAACCTTATTTTCTTAAAAATAATCAAAAACAAACAAAAATAATCTTTTCTTTTAATTAGGGTTAGACGGGGTCAAAACCCTAATTTTGCTCGTCCTCGATTCATCGCGCGTGTTTACTTATTTTTACAATATTAATGTAATTGCTCATGGGATGTAATAGATTAATTAGGACCTTTTTTCGTTTATTTATCGTTTTATGGGTTTTTGGCTATGTAATTAATCCTCAAAGCCTTGTAATAGCGTAGCTTTATTTTCCGCATTTTAATTTTCGCAAATATTAACTGTTAGATGTATGATAATAGGGTTGCATGACAAGAATGTATGTTAATTTTAAAATGCTTAGCAAACCCTAATGTGCAAAGATAATAACTTTAAATCAAAACACTCGCACATGCGCACTCCTAGGGTATACTCTCACTTCGGTTGCCTTCGGTAAACGGTCATTAAGTATATGGTGTCTTAGTGGTTACCCTCTTGTCTAAACAAAAGATCAAATGTCCCGCTCAGAAATGTTGCCTCGAATATGATCTTAAGACATTAAGGTTATTACTAAGACGTCCTAACATCGTTGTAGTGATCGTACCTCCCTTTTAAATTGACCCTTACAACTCCAACGACGGTGCTACCTACTCACTAATAGTAGGATAGCGCTGTCTAAAGGAAACAAGAACAGAAACATTCTTTTTTCGAGTAGGTAGATGCTAGTAGGTACTTGCTCAAAATCAAACTTTTTCCACACTTACACTCTTTTCAAACAAAGTTTTCAAAACGACTCTGTAACACTCTTGAAGACAGAAGCAAGGGTTAAATTGAAGTAAAACAAAAACTTTTCAAAACACACAAACACAGAAGCAATTTTCAAAATGATGAGCAAGTACCTAAGAGCCCGTAGAAAACTACGGATAGAAAAGGTGCTAATACCTTCCCTTTCTATAATCTACCACCCGTACTCAAAATCTCGAAAAAGGAATTTTTCTGTGCTTTTATCCTTTCCAGTTGGATAAAATAAAAGTCGGTGGCGACTCTTGCTTACCGCGACATTTTGCAAACAAAAAACGCAAAACGCAAACCAGCATTTTTCCTAAAACCAGTCTGGTTCTGCCACCGTATCACAGAACTGGCGACTCTGCTGGGGAATTAATAAGTGGGGTATACCTTAGGATTAGTTCATCATAAATTGCTTCTCTTGTTTGATTTGATTGCTTTACTTTTGAGGGTTTTGTATTGGGAGTTACTATAGATCCTAACACGGATCTGAGGGACACCTTTTAGGTAAGTAGCAATAAACTGTGAGGGAACTGTACGACGTAGACCGATACAGTTGAAGCAGTAGCTACATTGATGTGGCACATTGGTTGGTACCGGTATCCCTTGTGGAGAAATGAGGAGAATACGGGGTTGTTATATGTGTTGTTAAGCATCAACTGACCTTAGAGCCTATAATTTACCAACTTGGCCATATGAAGTAGTGAGATAGCCAGTCTCGGTATAAAGCTGGGAACTGGTTGATACTCGATGCTACACTCATTGAGACCATACTCTCGAGATAGTTCCGGCCGCAAGAAAAGATTGCGTGAACTGAAACCTTGACCGATGGAGGATGGTCAGTGATATTGAGAACCTCTAGAACCCAATTACTATTATTAGGACTGGTTAAAACCAACTGAACTTCAAGAGGGTAGTACCTAGACCTCATGCAAGCTTGAAACTTAAGGGATCTTGTGTGACTTGTTTGCCTTTACCATGTCTGTTATCTGCTATACTTGTTGTGTGTTTTATCATGACATCATGCATTATAACATAGCATGCATACCTCATTATGCTAACCATTTCAAAGACCGAGGGGATTTATCTTTGTTCTGTTTTGCAAATTATGGCTTCCTTGCGCAGAAACACCATCCGAGTCAACTATGCAAATACCTGCTCAACTCAAAGATTTAGCCTCAAGAGTTTATGATACTTCTTCATTCATTAAGAGACATGGTCAACTTCTTAGCTTGGTTACCTCAAAGTTTGACGAGCAAATGATGAGTGTGCTCTTCCAGTTCTTCGATCCGATGCATCATTGCTTCACCTTCCTAGATTATCAGCTAGTTCCTACTTTGGAAGAATTTTCTCACTTATTGGGTATATCCATCCTCAAGCAGATGCCTTTCACGGGTTTGGAAGAGGCTCCTAGACCAGAGGACATTGCTTCAGCTTTAAATTTGAAAAGGGCTGATGTAGTATCCAATTGGGAGACACGAAGCGGAGTTAAAGGTTTCTTAGCCAAGTTTCTGATGGATCAAGCTCAACTGTTCTGGGATAATTTGGACTTTCGGGTTTTCGAAGACATCTTGGCTCTCCTTATCTACGGTTTGCTTCTTTTCCCGAATCCAAATTCCTTTATAGATGTGAATGCGGTTAAGATCTTCCTGTCTCGCAATCATGTGCCTACTCTTCTGGGTGATATCTTGCATGCCCTCTATACTCGTACCGTGCGAAGAAGAGGGACCATCATGTGTTGTATGCCATTGCTGGTGAGGTGGTTTATTTTGCACCTCCCCAAATCCGTGTTGAAGAATGAGTAAGGTTTAGGATGGTCTTACCGGATAATGTCTCTTGCCCATACAAACATTCTTTGGAGTTCTAAGGATATGTAAAGAGTCGCCGTCATTGATCGATATGGGGAATACCCTAATGTCCCGTTGCTTGGAATTAGAGGGGGAATAACCTACAGTCCTTGCTTGGCTCTGCGATAGTTTGGTCGTGCTCGGAGAGATGGTCCTCATGAGCTACTTCTTACAAATATTGCATTTGACTATAAGGGGGACGTTGACGAGCATCGCCAAAGGTTTATTCGAGCCTGGGGAATGGTGAATAGGTCTGACCCTCAAGAGCTAGGACCAAAGACTTCTCTCCCTATGCAACCTTACCTCCAGTGGGTCTGTGCTCGGGCTCAGAAGCTTGGGATACCTTATGAAGCTATGTTGCCAGTGATTGTGGAGCATACCAATGAAGAGGGAATTCCTTATACAGTCCTTTATCCCTACATGCCTACTGATCTTGGGGCAATTAAGAGATCCTGGATTCAGTTGAAAGGGGAAAGGGACACCTACAGGGAGAAGTATCATGAGCAAGAGAGGAAGATCTTGAAGCTCACTAGGCAACTTAAGAATGAAAGGACGATCAATGACTACGTCAACATGAAGGAGAAGCGGCCATGGGGTTTCTGATTTTTGCTTTTTCTAGTTTAGATTTGCTTTCAGTCTATTTCTTTTGTAATTCCTTGAAGGCATTGTTAAACATTTTTACAAGTTTAATCTAATAAAGTTTGTTTATTTCTTGGTTCACAAATTTAAATCTCCCAAAGTCTTTGAAATCATTTCATACGCATCCCATTATCATACACATCATTACAGGTACTATTACAGGTTTCTCATCTTCTTCGCTGTTTATTTCAGCACAGAATGTCTTCTGAAATACCTACCGATCAAGCCATCAAAGCTCTTCAAGCACATAATGCTCAATTCAAAGAGATGTTCTTGAACTTGGATAAAGGGAAAGAGGATTTGAAGACTCTCATCCTGAAGGAGAAAAAGAAGAAGAAGAAGGTGGTTCTGCTGAATATGGGTCACAAATTTGGGAATAGGTTACGACAAGAAGCTAATCTGTCTCACTCATCCAAAGGAGGAGAGAATCAAGAGGAAGAAAATGGGCCTAGTCTTGTAGTCTCTGATAATGACATTGATTTTGATGAAGAACAGTATCCTCCTGCTGAGGATAGGTGCAAACAATTTGAGGATCGTCTAAGTGCTATGGAGATTCAGAAGATCCATGGGTTGGACTTCAGAGATCTGAGATTAGCATCTGGGGTGGTGATCCCTCATAAACTCAAAGCTCCTGTTTTTGCTAAGTACAATGGAGTATCCTGTCCAAAGCTCCATCTCCGCTCGTATGTCAGAAAAATCCAACCTTACACTGCTGATAGAAATCTATCGGTGCATTTCTTTCAAGATAGTCTGTCAGGGACTCAACTTGAATGGTTTTATCAATTGGAAGGAGCTAATGTTCGCAACTGGGAGGACCTTGATGTTGCTTTTTACAAGCAATACCAGTACAACACCGACCTTTCTCCCATGCGTACTCAGCTTCAGGGTATGTCTATGGGTGCAGGTGAAGGTTTTAAGGACTATGCTCAGAAATGGAGAGATCTGGCTGGGAGGGTCCAACCCCCTCTGTCTGATAGGGAGTTGGTTGATATGTTTCTTGGGACGTTGTCTGGTCCATTTTTCAATCATCTAATCGGCAATTCGTCATATGGGTTTACTGAGTTGATTTTGACTGGGGAGAGAGTAGAAGCTTGTATCCGAAGTGGTAAGATACAAAAAGGTACTTCATCAAGTGCAGAAAAGAAGTCGTTCACCGGTAAGAAAGAAGCTAGTGCAGTTTACGGCTCGAGGAGCTAAAGCATACCTGAACGCCGCCAAGCAGTAAATGTGGTAGTAATATCAAGACCCACAGTTGCCCCACAATGCAACAATCAGCAAAGAATAGAGAGACCACAAAGACAGTACACTCGGCTCAGTAAGACCTTGTCTCAAATTCTACCATAATTGTTGAAGACCAACATGGTAACTCCGAGGGAAGCCCCGAAGAATCCCAGCACCACATCTCCGCTATATAATTCGAACGCCCGTTGTGCCTATCACTCTGATAGTCCAGGGCATGATACAAACAACTGTTGGGCCTTGAGGAATAAGGTGCAAGATTTGATTGAAGCTAAAGAAATTGAGTTTGACGCACCGGAGAAGCCCAATGTCATGATTGCTCTTATGCCCAAGCATGGTCATGGAGTAAATTCTGTGGGCAATGATTTATTTGTGACCTCTGTGGAAGACATTTATACTCCGTTGATGACAGTTAAGAAGAACCTATTGTCGGCTGGTTTATTTCCGGGCTATGGCGAAGGTTGCCACCTATGTTCAATCCTGCCTGCTAGTTGCCATTTATTGAAATCAAGTGTTCAATACCTGATGGATAACAAAGAGATCCTGTTCGAGAAGACTTTGATTCCGTTAACTCCTGCTGAAGATGTTTCCATCATAACCATTTCCGCCAATCCTTCCAAGGCTTCCTCGAGAAAGCCTGTTAGGATTACATCCGTTCCAAGAGTTGCTCTATTAATCATTACTATTCCTGGTCCTATCCCATACACTTCGGATAAGGTTGTCCCTTGGCACTATGGGGCCGATGTGTATTATCATGGGGTCAAACAAGATTTGAAGGTTGGAGAAGTTGATGCTGATGTCAGCAATATTGTCGGGGCTAGCAAGGTCACTCGAAGTTGAAGACTCTTTTCTCCCGAGATTTCTCCTCCGACTGTTTAAAAGCCTGTTGTTATTCCATCTTCCAGTACATCAGCTACTGTTTCAGTTCATGTTCCAGTTATCACCCTTGTCGCCGAGCCATCCGACACTCGGGGCAAAGAAATCACAGGTGAGCCTGCCCGGATGGAGGCACCTAAGAAGATCATTATAGAAACCTCTAGTCAGGAGATAGAGGAAATTATGAAGATTATCAAGAAGAGCGACTACAATGTAGTCGAGCAGCTGGGGCAGACCCCGTCAAAAATCTCGATGTTATCCTTGTTGTTGTGTTCGGAAGCCCATGCAAAGGCTTTAATTACTTTCCTCAAAATTGCGCATGTGCTGCAGGAAACTTTCGCTGATTAATTCAAAGACTGTGTAGCTAGTTTGACTGCCGACAACGAGTTGGGTTTCTCAGACGCAGATCTGACTGCTAAAGGAAGAAATCACAATGATGCTTTGCACGTCTCGATCGAGTGCAGGGGCACTACTCTGGCCCATTGTTTCTAGTGATTTCTGGTAAACAACTGCTAGTCTTCCAAACTATCGAATAAACTTACTGACTGTTATTCAATTTCTCTGGTAACTCACAGGATCGACTAGATTGATCCTAGGATTCCTTGGTCATTAGGGTAACTCTCATGATCGAACAGATATTCATGGTTGGTATTTGAGTGTTGTATAGGTGTTTGGCTTATTTCGATTTCTCTCTTAAAGATCTAAAGGTGTAATCAAAATATGCGTGTACGAAACTAAATTGCATGAATAAATGTTAATTGTAAAGACATGTAAAATTGCATAAAAGGCAAGTAAATGGCTTCGAATTATAAAAACAGTTAATGTAAAAGATGCTCTGGAACGTAAAAGATTTGAAATATGAAGAAAGCGTTTAATGCAAGAAATCTGTAAATGACTTTAGGTAAAAATAGACTTTCGAAAGACAAAACTTGAAGATAAAGGCATGAAAAGTATGACAGTTTTCTAAAGTGTAAAGTGCTTGAAATGTAAAGAAAGCATTGAAATGTAAAGAAAGTATTGAAATGTAAAGCTTTAATGAAGAGATTTCGAAATAAAAAGACTTTGAATGAGAAAACTTGTAAATGTTATTTGGCAGAAAGATAAAGGAAAGTGCTGGAAATGATAAAAGGTTTTCATTAAATCATAAATATGTGGTGCTATCATACGTACATTGCTCTTGCATTCGTTTCCCTAGCCATGTAGTAATTTGAATGTTACTGAGTATTTAGTACAATAGATATGACACACGAAATCCTAATACTAAGACTTCTATTTATACTAATTCGACCATAACGGTCTTGCTATAGGATTATGCCACGTTCAGAACATGCAGAACAATGCCTCTCTCTTCTTTCCACGTGTCTCCAAATGCTCCAGCACATAAATTTCAAACTTCGAATGTCCCGCTTCCATTTGAATTTCAAATGTTTTGGTACTTCTCCGTTTCGAACGCACTTCTCAGACACAGCCTTGTTATTATTTCGAGACTTCTTTAGATATGTTCCCATAATTTCCACTCGAAGCTTCAAGCTTTGATATGCTTATTCGAAACACTACTTCTGCTACTTCGAAACATGGCGCTTTGTTTCATTTCGATCGAAACGTTCAATTCACTTGGCTTCTAATAATATTATCAAAATCTTCAGCCAACAAAATGCCCCTTTAAAATATGTATTTCGATCTCTCTGAGAAATACCTATTTTAAACATCTACACAAGATTTTGATGCGACCTTCGAATCATCGTAACATTTAATGCATTTGACTCCAGTCACGTCAATCATAACACTTTTTGGATTCCTTAACCGCCTGGAGCCACTTCACAGTATGGTGCAGTTACAAACAATGATTATCTTTAAATCACGCCTATTACCCATGTTAACTTTACGCCACCTCTTCATCACACCAACCCATGATTTCCACGTATCACACCCTTATTCAGTGGATGCTTAAACTTCCACATTATAAAACATCATCAACTTAGTCTTTTTCTTTTCTTTTCACATTCTGAATCTTTTACCCTCCTTCTCTCGCCAAAAACCCTAAGCTTTCAACATCCTTCAAAAATGTCTTCTTCTACTTCATCCCAACTCAAAAAGGTTTCCAAGAAGAAGGGAAAAACTGCAGGAACTACAATGGAAAGTAAGATTATCACTCACCAAGGTCAATCTGTTCTTGCTCCTCAGATGATCTCAAAGGAAAAAGAAATGTTGTATGCATCACAGGTACTCATTCCTACCACCGTTGCTGGTAAGAGGTTAGCTTTAAATGGCCCTCTTACGGTTTTTGAAATATTAAAAGATACCAGGACAATTTTCCCAGTTTGCTATAGTTTCAAACCCTTGTTTAACAAAATGGACGCCCCTAAGGCAATAGAATCTTCTGGCTCAAACACCATAGAAAATCCAACTGTTCCTCCTAAGGACCCCTTTGTATTGGACTATGTAAAAAGTAATTTTAAGCCGTTTCGATCTTGCCCCACCTCCGATACTGCTTATCAAAACTGGTTCAAGAAAGTAGAAGATAAGAAATCCCAGCAATGGGAAGAATTAGGTATCTACAATTTGATTAAGCTATCGAATCCTGGTTTCACTTACAGCCACCCTCTGCTATTTGCGTCCCTCTATTTCTGGGACAGTACCTATAATACTTTCCATCTCCCAGGTGGAATGATCACCCCTACCTTCTTTGACATAGCGGCCATCACTGGGCTATCGCCAGCAGGAGAAACATATATCCCCGACAACGAAGAACATTCCAGCATAATTGACTTCGAAGTCAAGCTAGCAAGTTTTTCCAAGTTTATCAGTCACTACCATGCTGAGGGAGACAATGTGTCTGACGTAGAACACATTGCTTTCCTAACCCTATGGCTGTCAAGATACGTCTTCTACAGTAGATCCCTACAGGTAGCCAGTAGGTTTATTCCTCTAGCTAGGGATTTGCATGAAAATCGAAGAGTGTGCTTAAGTGAACTTCTCTTAGTTGACCTCTATGAAAGCCTAAGGTCGGCTGTTTCGAGCCTCAAATCCCATACCTCCAAGAATATCCTGTTGGCTGGCCCTTTTTAGTTACTTCAACTATGGCTAAATGCCATGTTCGAACCCTCCTTGGCAACTACCAACACCATTGATGAACAAGATCCTGAGATAATTGATAGGATAGTCGAAGGCACTAGGCTTCGAAGATTAACTCCAAATGACGACAAAGACGACTTCAAAGTCCTATTCTCGAAGTACATCATGATATTCTCCAAAAGGCACAAGTTCGAAGAGAGCATGGCGCCTTTTGCTTCGAGGGCTCATGGACCTTCCTGGTTCACCATGGCTCTCTCAGAAGCTATCAAGAGCAAGGAGATTCAGGATGTATGGAGAGCTTTTTTGCTACCTAGACTCACTTCTTCAAGAATAACTCCTGCCAAGAATCAGATTTTTCTTTTTGCTTACCAGCCAAATTTTGTTTCGAGACAGTTTGGCTTATGCCAACTAATTCCTGAACCTTTATTTCAAACTGAGAGTGCCATTACTTCTGGGCGAACTTTCAAGGCACGAGAAGCCAAAATATAGCAAGAACAATATCAAGGCTTTGCCCAGTTTGAGCTGATAACCTTCGAACCTATCCATCTCACAGCTAAGGGGTTTCTGGAATGGTGGACCAAGTTTTATCAAACTTATATGTTCGATACACTTACAATTCAACAGAAACTAATTGATGCCTTCGATGTGCAGGTACCAGCAAAGAAAGGTATGTTTACTCATGCCAAAGAGATTAAAGCTTTCCAAAATTATTTTGAAACTACTTATGACCCCACGCGCTTGGAATCCACTGTGCATCAAGCGGTTGAGACCTTGAAGGAAAAATTCAAACAAAAAGTTTCTAAGTTAAAACTTCCTTCAGGGTTGTCACCTGAGGATAGGTATAGGTTGGCATTCGAAATGCATCCACCTAAATTTCCTAGATTACCTACCTCAGAACTGGCTCTGGCTTGGTTTCCCCCATATCCTTGGTGGTTCACTTGCAAAGAGATGTTCAAACATCTTCAAAGGAAACCAAAGCCATCTGAGACTGTGACATGGGCTCGACACTGGCTTCATGATTTCCCAAGACACCTTCGATACGACCTTTCTGCCATGTCAATTAAATCTGATCAAGGCACAGGTGCGAATGCTTGGGAAAATCCCAAACGTTTTTCATTTTCCATATCTTTAACCTTTGCTTTAATTGTTTCGATTTTCAGCCATCAGGATAAAGACAGTCGCCTCGAAGTCGAAAGAAGGGAGTGCCTCTCAAGCCTCTATTGAAACTACTGACAAAGTGACTCCACCCGAAACAACAACCATTGCTGCAACCACGACAACAACAACAATACCAACAACAACCAGTGTTCCAACTCCAACGGTAATCACCTAGCCTTGATATTTCGAATTCACTCATGTTTTATGGTTTGCATCTAACTCTTTGTTTGAATCTTTTCAGACCAACAAACTTCCTCCTACTACTCCCAAGAAGCGGAAATCAAATACCACTGGGGAAGACCCCAAGGCTGGAGGAAACTTAACAACTGCTTCGAAGAAGAAGCAAAAGAAAGATATTTCGAAAAGTACCGTTCCAACTAGTGTCTCTGGACTAGATTCTAGGGATGCTGCTCCCTCACCCAAATCCAAAATTCCACCTTCGACCTCCAACACAATGTTGGAACGCATAGCTAGTAACCTCTCCTCCGAGAGTCCACAGGTAAATTGAACTTTTTAAAATCTCTTTGAAAATAATAATTTCTTATTACCTTGGTGCATGTTTTTTAACATTCTGTTGCTCCTTGCAGAACATCTTGAATCCAGCTTCCACTACTTCGAACTCACCATCCAAAGCTGCTGCTCCACTCAACTCCTCTCCTCAAGGAGATTCCAGCAACCTTGTACAGAACAAAGGTTCCTCCAATATGGCGGTTCTGGCTGGAACTTCTGAGCAGCAGGATGATCAAGGCACCTCTATTCCTCTGAAAGAGACAAACGAAATACCACTTCAAACATCTACAGAGGATTTGCAAAGAGATTCTCTTCAAAATTCCCCTCTTGAAACTCTTCAAGAGGACCCAAAGGACACTCAAACTGAAGGAGAGAAAGCTGATTCTGGCCAAAGAGACGAAGAATCTGCAGACGAAGAGTCTGAGGAGGAGGATGCTAATGATGGTTCGACTGCTGGGACGGAGTCTAATGCAAATAGCAGTGAAAAGGAAGGCATCAAAGTGGTGGACTTGGATGATGATGAAGAATATTATGAGCACAAAACGAATGAAGGGGATGGTGATGCAACCAACGAACCCATGGAGGTTGAAATGGACGTGACTCCCCTACGTGTGGAACTCCCTCAATCCTTTTTGTCTCGAATGACTGACGAGGAGCTTGCACTTCTGAGACGAAATGACCCTATTGGGTACATGAAGGCAAAGCTGGCTCAAAGGGACGTCCCACTTGCTAGAGCTGGCACAAGTTCGACCAGCTATCCTCTTCCCACAGATGAAAGAATTGTACTTCTTAATAAGATTAGGAAAACAATTCTCAATGTGGATATATTCGAACTGCTCAAACAAGATAGTACTGCTTGCTATACTATGAAGGAGTTGCTTACAAAGGTCAATCTTGCTACCTGCTCCTTGCCAGTTAGTACTTTCTTGTTCGATCTTCAGGCTTTGCTGGACAACGTAACTGGTTACCTTCTCCAAGATGAATCTGCTTCCAAGAAGGTTCAAGAAAAACGCATTGCAATGGATGCTGCTTATGAACAAGCTTCGAAACTCTCTCAAGAAGCTGAAGATCAAGCTATGCATCTAAAGCAGGCGAAAACTGATTATGAGGCTCGAGCTGAGTCCATACTTCTTTGGGAAAGGCAGATTCTGGAACTTCAACAGAAGGTTAAGGAGGCTAAAGAACAACAAATAGCCTTCGAAACCAATACTGCTGGTAACCAATTCGAAGAGCTTCTCAACCAGGGGCTTGCAGAAATGGAAACTGCAGAACAACTTAAAGGAGAGGTGGCAACCTTGGAAGGAGCCAGGCGTTTCGCTCAGCAGAGACTTGAATCATTTCGAAGCACTTTCAACAGACTGAAAAATAATTCTTATTTCTAAATTTCAGTGTTTATTTGACTACAATTTTGGTTTCTTATATGTAATATTCGAACAACGCCATTTTGGCATCTTATCTTGCCATTTTGGCCTTTTTATAATATCTTGGTTACGTTGTTACTATTCGAATCTCCTGCAGGCGTGGCTTATATTTCTTTAAATATTTCCCATTAACCTTTAGGATACGTTTATCATCCACCAGTTCTTCGATTTCGTATGCATTGTTTGAGAATACTTTTAATATTCGAAAAGGTCCTTCCCAATGAGGTGACCATTTACCTAATGCTTTATTTTTCTTGTCCATGGGCAATATGACTTTCCAAACTAAGTCATTAATAATGAATACTTTTTTCTTCACCCTCTTGTTGTATGTTCTGGCCACTCTTTATTTTTGTCTCATCAAAATTTCCAATGCATGTAATCTAATTTCGTCCAACTCGACTAATTCATTCATCATCATTTCCCAATATAAAGCAGCTGGGATTTCGTTTTGTCTCTGAATTCGAACTGACTGTAGATGAATTTCTAATGGCAACACTGCATCATGACCAAATGTGAGTTGGAAAGGCGTAGTATTAGTAGCTTCCTTAGGATATGTTCTACAAGCCCATAATATTTGGTCCAAAGTTTTGTGCCAGTTTCTTGGCTTTTTGCCAATATGCTTCTTGATTAATCATATTATCACTTTATTGGCTGCTTCGACTTGACCGTTTGCTTGAGCATAATATGGCGTTGACGTTAGCAATCTAAACCCCATTTCTTGGGCAAATTCTTGCATCTTTCTCCCAGTAAACACAGAGCCTTGGTCTGTGGTTATGCTCTCTGGCAATCCGAACCTATAGATAATGTGCTTTTGTATAAACTCAATAATAGCCTCTTGATCAGCAACTATTAATGGTATAGCTTCGATCCACTTGGTAAAATAATCTATTCCTACCAAGATATATTTTTGTCCCTTGGACGAAGCAGGATTTATTTCTCCTATCAAATCCAATGCCCATCCTCTAAATGGCCATGGTTTGATGATCGAATGCAACTCACTTGCAGGGGCATGTTGAATCCCTGCATGTTTCTGACATTCCTCACATCCTTTAGCAAAGTCTATGCAATCTTTGAGCATGCTAGGCCAATACAAGCCGTATCGAAATAACAGCCATTTCATTTTATGGCCTGCTTGATGTGCCCCACATGCCCCATTGTGGACTTCTGACAATGCTAGGTATGCCTCACTTTCTCCTAGGCATTTCAATAATACACCCTCTTGGGTCTTTTTAAACAATTCGTTCCCCATGAGGAGATATGACAATGCTCTGCATTTTGTCTTTCTATCCACGTTCAGAGTTGGGTCTGCTAAATAACTCTTCAGTGGACTTCGCCAATCTGCATCTGACAAAGTATTTATGGCTAATACTTCGAATCCCTGTTTCTCAGCATATCCCAATTTCATACTTTCCAGATCCGATGGTGTGAATCTAGTAGCCATAACTCTACCCCTTAACTCAACTAAATCCTTAAAGTTCCTGGTAGAAACTTTATAACCCGAAGCCAACTGTGCTAAGTCATTTGCTTCTTGGTTCTCTATTCTTGGTATGTGTTGAATATCCATGTATTCAAATTTCCTTAATAGCCTATTGACTATGACGAAGTATACCATTAAGTTTTCCTTTATGCACTTATATTCCTTTGTAATTTGTTTGACCACTAATTCTGAGTCTCCTTTAATTTCGACTCTGGTTGCCCCCAATTCCAACAAAGCTTCAAGTCCAACAATGAGCGCTTCATACTTAGCTTCGTTGTTCGAGCAACGAGGACCATCTAATTTATACTTGAATTTTGTTGGAATTCCTTCAGGATAAATTAGAAGGACTCCAACGCCACTTCCATTCCTGTGGGTTGAACCATCAAAGTACAATTTCCATGGTTGCATTTCGACGTAACTCATGACAGTCTGCTCAACCAAAGAATGGTCCACAATGAAGTCAGAAATCACTTGACCTTTCATAGCTTTTAAAGGCATGAAAGTCAAAGAATATTCTGTTAAGGCTAAAGCCCATTTACCAACTCTGCTATGCATTATTGGTTTTGAAAGCATATGTTTAATGACATCGAAATGAGATGAAACATAAACATCAACGGGCTTTATATAATACTTGAGTTTCATACAAGAGAAATACAAACAGAGACATAGCTTTTCTATATTGCTATATCTGGTCTCTGCATCATTTAGTACTCTACTTAAATAGTATATGGCTCTTTCGATACCATTGCTATCTTCTTGTGCTAGCATACTACCTATACTAACTTCAGTGGCAGATATGTACAATCTCATGGGCTTCCCCCATGAAGGTGGAGACAAAATAGGAGGCTGAGAGAGGTATCTTTTTATCCTGTCAAATGCCTCCTGGTGGGCTTCGTTCCATTCGAAGGCTTGGCCTTGCTTTAGACGAAGTAACAGAGAGAAAGCTTGGGTTCTTCCACTCAGGTTCGAAATGAATCTTCTAAGGAAGTTAATTTTCCCTAGCAGAGATTGCAACTCCCTTTTTGACGTAGGTGCTTTCGTCTCCATTATGGCTTTAGTTTTGTTCTGGTTGATTTTAATCCCTTTCTTGTGAACCACAAAACCAAGAAAATCTCCAGCCTTGTTGTTCTGATGAATTTGCAACGCAGCAGCCTTTCGATCTCAGCTTTAATTTTTGTGAGAACCGCTGGTGCGAATCTTCTGGGAGTTTGTTTGATGGGCTTCTTGCCATCTTTGATTGGCAGTCTGTGTTCGACCAACTCCCTCTTTAAACCAGGCATCTCGTCATAATCCCATGCGAAGCAATCTTTATTTTCCTTGAGGACTTCGATTACTTCCTTCTTGAGGCCTGGGCTGAGTTTTGCACTTATGTAGGTTATTCTTTTCGTTTTTTCATCCCCTAAGTTGACTTCTTCGAGTGGATCTTGTGCCAACATTTTGGCACCTGAATTTATGGGGTCCCTTTCGAAGCCTAAGGGTTCTTTATCGTAGATGGCATCCAACCTTTGATCCATCTCAAATTCTCTGAAGGGTGAGAATTTCGAGCCATCCCCACTTACTTCGTTCATCTTTACAGTTAATTTATTTATTTCAGCCTCTAAGGCCGCTTTTGATTCGTTCTCGGCCATATAGGCCGAAATTCTTTCGAAAAAGGTGGACTCAGTCATGGATAAGGTTGTCGAAGTCCCAGCCTGCTGGCCGTTTTTGTATAGTGCTTTCGACTCCCTCTTCTTCACTGATTATTGTTCTATCCCAGTAAAGGCCATCATGGCGAAGGGTCATGTAGTAGTGGGCGTTTCTGGTTTCGTTAATCTCGTCATTTGGAACACACGAAGTAATCTTTGCCAGATTTTTATCATAATCCCTCTTGTCAACTAAGTTGACTGTTGACATAAAGTAACTCTGGTCTGCTTCGATGTTTTCCACGATTCTATCATCTCTCCATAGAACTAGTCGCTGATGCATTGACGAAGGAACTGCCCCCACGCCATGGATCCACTCCCTTCCCAGCAATAAGTTATAGTTGGCCTTGGCTTCGATCACCATAAACATGGTGGGCCTACAGCTTGAGCCTATTGTCAATTCCAACTGGACCACTCCCAGTGTTTTGCCCACTTTCCCCTCATAATTGGACAGAACCATATTATGGGGCTTGATGTCTCCTTCGCGGATCTCTAATCTTTTCAGCATGAAGTGGGGTATCAAATTGACTGTCGCACCCTCATCCACTAGAACCTTGTTCACACCATGGACACCAACTTTTGCCCGAATAAAAAGTGGCTTAAGATGGTTCTTCATAGCAGGTTCTGGACGTTCGAAGAACGCATTTTTCTCCTCAACAGCCCCATTGTCCATCACATAGTAGCACACAGGCCTATGTTTCATCAAATCTGTGACATCTTCTTCCTCATATTCATCAATTTCAGTTTCCTGCCCAAATTCACAGGGAAGCACAGATACCACATTACAGTTTAGGTTGAATGAAGACTCCCCCTCCGATTCGAAGTTATCTGTTATCATATCTTCGTCCTCTTCTGGGCCTGGAGTGTATTCCTTTGGTTCATCCCGTTGTACTTCAGAGAAAAGCCTCCTATTGACTGGAGGTTTGTCTTCAGTTTGATTTTTTGGTTTGTTGGTGCTAGATTCACCTTGGTTCTTTGTTGAAGTGACCCCTTTGTTTGCCACAACTTCCCTTTCAGCCTTTCGAATCCTTTGTTGCCTGCGCCACTGGGATCTTGACATGGGGTTCCTTCCTTTGTAATTTTCTAATCTTACCTCCTCCCTTTTTGTTGTGTTGAATTGCCTTCTGTATGTCACAGCATGGCGTGCATTTCGTTCGGTGTTTCTCCATCTATCTTTGCCTTTGTCATTTCTGACTTGTAACCATCTGTCGGTTGGCACTTCAGCAGGGAGTTTGAAAGTCACTCTTCGAGAAGCCTTGGGGTGAGGGCTATCAGGCCTTCGTTGTTTGTGTCTACTGTCGAAACGTGGGCCTATCTGGACAGTTTCTTGATGGTTCCAGCAAGGGGCGAAGGGAATCGTTTCGAAGGCTCTGGCCATGCTTTGGTCATACACAGCATAACACCTTGGGCAAATCAAGCACTTGGTTGCCCCTTTGTAGCAACGAAACACAAATTCCAGCAAACTTTCTCCAGCCTTGGGATAACACCTGAAAAGCTGGTTATCCTGGCGCCAATTGTTGCCAGTTCGAGTCCTCTGTACCCTTTCGAAATTCGCAGCAATTCTCTGATTGCAGAGGATGCTGCACCTAGGGCACAGTATCATGCATGTATCTCCCTTGTGGCATGTCATGAGGTAATCCTTGAGACTAGCATCTCCAGCGTGATTATCCTCCATTCTATACTTCTCTTTTTCTAAGTATTTTTCTACCTCCTCCATCTCAGAACGAGGCCTCTCCATATCCACCATATTTATCTCGACATCTTCCCCCTTAGCTTCATCATCTCCCCATCCTGTGGGCTTTATATCCTCAATGTGAACCTTCGAACTCTCTGGGGCAGAATATTTGACCAAATAGTCAAATTTTCCACTGGGTTCCCCTAGAGTGTCCCATATTTCCTTCTGAGGGGAAGTTGGCTCCGTGATTTGGACCTTCTCCAATTCCAGCCTCAAGCCTTCAGTGACCTGTGTTAGTTCTTGGTTTTGATTTCCCTGGCCTTCAGTAGCCTGGATTTCTTTTGTAACAGCTACAGGTGCTGCTTCAATCGAAGTCTCTGGTATCTTCTGGATGTCTTCAGTGACCTCCTTATCGACTTCGACCATCACCCAGTTTTCAGTTTCAGTACCTTTCTCTCCTGTTAGGGCGTTGCTTTGGTCAGCTTCCACCATGTTAATCTCTCCATTGCATGCAGGCTCGGAGTAGTTGGTGTCTGCGACGTCCAAGGGATCTTCGTCCACTTTCATCTTTACCTTATCAGCAAACTTTAGTCTGCCATCTTTGATTGCATTTTGAATTAGGTCCCTGAAAAGAAAACATTGTGAGGTTTTGTGGCCTAGGAAACTATGGCCTAGGAAACTATGATATTTGCAAAACCCTCTCTTCTTTCTCTGATCTAAAGGAGGTATTTTGACATTTGATGGCACAATGAGTTGGCCATCTTTGACAAGTAAATCAAAAATCTCGTCACATTTGGTGACATCGAAGGTATAAACCTTCTTTGGGAATTTGTCACTTTTCTCATTTTCAACAATCTCTTTCCCTTTTGTGGGAACCAATAATTTGCAGGAGTAAGGTGGGGCCTGTTTTAATTCAGCGAGGTCGATTTCGACCTCTTCGAATTCGAATTCAGGATATTCTTCTGCTTCCTCAGTTCCAACATAAGAGATCCTTTCTTTCTTGCTATTCTTAAAGACTCTGTCTTTTTCGGCCTTTAGCCTTTCGACCTGTCGAACCCTATCGGCTAACTGAGCCATATCCCTCAAATATTGAGTGTCTAGTTTCTTTCGAATAGAGTAATCCAAGCCACCAGCGGCCATTTGGACTAACTCATGTTCAGGCACTACTGTGTAACATCTGGATTTCAAAAGCCTAAATCTGTTCAGATAATCGTCTATGGGTTCGGTGAACTTTCTCTTGACACTGGCTAATTCCTTCAAGCTTATTTTCGACTGTCCCATGTAAAATTGTTCATGGAATAATCTCTCCAAGAGAGCCCAAGTATCAATGGACCCAGGAGGCAAAGTGGTAAACCATGTGAAGGCGTTTTTAGTCAAGGAACTTGGGAAGTATTTGATCCTGAGATCTTCATTATTGGCTATATCTCCCGCTTCAGTTAGATATCTGGCTATGTGTTCGGCTGTTGACTCATTGGTATCCCCAGCGAACTTTGTAAATTTAGGGAATTTATATCCCCTTGGTAAATCAGTATGCATTATGCAATCTAATATAGGAGAAGCATAATTTGGCCTTCTCATTCCTGTGTTGAGGCCATTCTGGGCCATGACTCTCTCTATCATGGTGGTTAGATTGTTTTCTGCCAAGATGTTATCGTTTCTAATTCTATGAACGACAGCATCGGCATCTTGATTTCGAACAACCAGGACAACTCCCCTAGGTTGTTCTTCTCGAAACTCTGGGGCTTCTAGCCTTTCGACCCTTGCCCCTGGTTCCATAATTTCTCTTTGTGGGCCTGGGATTATTGGGGCTTCTAACCTTGGTGCCCTGGCCCCTAAGTTAACTTCTTCTCTAGGTGGTCTATAAATTGGGTCGTTAGCAACTTGTTCCACAACAGGCATGTTTGCTCAAAATCCTGCCTGATTCTGCCTACGCCTTTCTGGGGGAGCAAAGAAATCTGCTATTCGACTCATGTTGTCAGCGTTTTCCCTATTTGTCACAGTCACATTTTGCACTATTGGGGCAAATATTTCCGGCATAGTTTGTGCTAACACCCCTATCATATTATGGTTATTGTCATCCATCAATTGCCTAAAAGCCAACTGGTTTTTTGTGGTTAAAATATGCATTGTGCTATAACCCACTGACCCTTGGTTATTTGTCATAAACTGATTCGCCCCAGACCCAGACCCTAATTATGGTGATGAATTCGATGTGGAATTGTGTAAACCTGCCATAAAGGAAGTTGGCATTCCATAAGAGGAATTTCTGGTTCTATTACCATCGAAACCGGGTGGTCTAGTTAGTGGAGTGGCGAAATGGGATTGTGTCCCTGATGGTGGAACGAATCCCCCAGGGTAACCAATGGTTCCAGTATTTCCTAAGATCGAACTATTAGTTGATATGCCACTTACTCCATTGGTGGCTATATTACTGGTTGAAGATGCAACATACTGTGCATTCGAAGGGATCACATTAGATGTTCCTATCGAAGTGGACACATTAGTGCCTGTTGTATGTGGGGCATTTTGTTCCCCTTGTTGATTGTCAGAATTAGACATCTTGTTCAAACGTTTTCTTCTGGATAAGGGTTGGTTGTTGTTGGTTATTTTACCACTTCTTAGGTTCATAAAACAGCAAACTTCTTAGGTTCCAACGTTTTTATAATGGTTATGTCTCAACAATTTTTATTCCCAACGTCCAATTATTGGTCCCACCAGGTGTGCCAATTTGTTTCCAGTGATTTCTGGTAAACAACCGCTAGTCTTCCAAACTATCGAATAAACTTACTGACTGTTATTCAATTTCTCTGGTAACTCACAGGATCGACTAGATTGATCCTAGGATTCCTTGGTCATTAGGGTAACTCTCATGATCGAACAGATATTCATGGTTGGTATTTGAGTGTTGTATAGGTGTTTGGCTTATTTCGATTTCTCTCTTAAAGATCTAAAGGTGTAATCAAAATATGCGTGTACGAAACTAAATTGCATGAATAAATGTTAATTGTAAAGACATGTAAAATTGCATAAAAGGCAAGTAAATGGCTTCGAATTATAAAAACAGTTAATGTAAAAGATGCTCTGGAACGTAAAAGATTTGAAATATGAAGAAAGCGTTTAATGCAAGAAATCTGTAAATGACTTTAGGTAAAAATAGACTTTCGAAAGACAAAACTTGAAGATAAAGGCATGAAAAGTATGACAGTTTTCTAAAGTGTAAAGTGCTTGAAATGTAAAGAAAGCATTGAAATGTAAAGAAAGTATTAAAATGTAAAGCTTTAATGAAGAGATTTCGAAATAAAAAGACTTTGAATGAGAAAACTTGTAAATGTTATTTGGCAGAAAGATAAAGGAAAGTGCTGGAAATGATAAAAGGTTTTCATTAAATCATAAATATGTGGTGCTATCATACGTACATTGCTCTTGCATTCGTTTCCCTAGCCATGTGGTAATTTGAATGTTACTGAGTATTTAGTACAATAGATATGACACACGAAATCCTAATACTAAGACTTCTATTTATACTAATTCGACCATAACGGTCTTGCTATAGGATTATGCCACGTTCAGAACATGCAGAACAATGCCTCTCTCTTCTTTCCATGTGTCTCCAAATGCTCCAGCACATAAATTTCAAACTTCGAATGTCTCGCTTCCATTTGAATTTCAAATGTTTTGGTACTTCTCCGTTTCGAACGCACTTCTCAGACACAGCCTTGTTATTATTTCGAGACTTCTTTAGATATGTTCCCATAATTGCCACTCGAAGCTTCAAGCTTTGATATGCTTATTCGAAACACTGCTTCTGCTACTTCGAAACATGACGCTTTGTTTCATTTCGATCGAAACGTTCAATTCACTTGGCTTCTAATAATATTATCAAAATCTTCAGCCAACACCCATGTACTGGTGGATATTGGGTCCTCATTGAATGTTTTACCCAAGAAAGCATTAGACCGTCTAGATTGTGAAGGTTTGGTTCTGAAGCCGAGTAATATTGTGGTTAGGGCCTTCGACGGGTCAAAAAGGATGGTGCACGGGGAGGTGGACGTCCCTGTTAAAGTTGGCTCTCAGACTTTTGCATCTACGTTCTATGTGATGGATATTCGACCATCTTATTCTTGCTTGCTGGGTCGCCCGTGGATTCATAAGGCTGGGGCAGTGACTTCTACGCTCCATCAGATGTTGAAATATCCAGTAAAGGGGAAGATTGTTATGGTGCAAGGTGAGGAGGAGTACATGGTAAGTCATCTTAATTCCTTTCGCTATATGGAGATGGATGGAGAGTTTATCGAAACCCCGTGTCAGAACTTTGAAGATGTCCCCCAGACTCTGGCGTCGACTGAAGTTGTTGTTGAAGAACCTCCGATGAAGATGGCCTCCCTCAAGGATGCCAGGGCTGTAATTGAAAAAGGTGGGTATGTAAATTGGGTCAACTCCCTGACTTTGCACATAAAACTGACAAGTTTGGTTTGGGCTTTACTGCAGAGGCTCAAAGGGCTGTTCGGCGCACACGGATTGGAAGACCTCCCCTGCACATCAGTAATCAAGGAGTGAATGCAATTGAGGATGATGAAGAAGAGTCAGATACCGACAACTGGATTTACCCGACTACCGATGGTGGATTGAACAATTGGACGGCGAAGGACTTTGTGCTTGTTTCTTTTATTACACAGTAATAGACTTTTTAAGATTTGTAACAGACAATTTGAAACTTTACGGCCCGGTGCCTTGCCCGAGGCACCTTGGCTTTGTTTGTGAGTGCTTATTATTTGTCATTTTCATATATCATCAATAAAGCATTGGACATTTTCTTGCATTACAAATTTTACACTCCTTGTTTTTCTTTTCTATCTTGCACTTTATCAAAACAGCTATTGTCTTACATGCACTCACATATCATAATGCAGATCCACATCCACTCTGGATCCCATTGATAACAACTCTGCTACCGCCAGTTATGACTTCGAAAATCTGATCAACCAAGCCAAGGGCGAAGGTGAGGATGATTGTGAAGTGCCTGGGGAACTTGCTAGAGTGTTACTGTAGGAAGAGAGGGCCATACAGCCTCATGAAGAGCCAGTGGAATCAGTATATTTGGGTAGAGAGGAAGACAGGAAAGAGGTCAAGATAGGTGCAAATCTGGAGCCTAGTGTTAAGCAACGGTTGATACAGATGCTACGCGACTATGTTGAGATCTTCGCCTGGTCCTATGAAGATATGCCTGGTTTGGACACTGATATTGTGGTTCATCGCTTGCCAACCAAAGAAGATTGTCCTCCGGTAAAGCAGAAGGTTCGCCGTATGCGCCCTGAGATGTCTGAGAAAATCAAAGTTGAGGTCATGAAACAATTTGATGCCGGTTTTCTAGCTGTCACTTCTTACCCACAGTGGGTTGCCAACGTGGTTCCGGTGCCGAAGAAAGATGGTAAGGTACGAATGTGTGTGGACTATAGGGATCTGAGTAGGGCAAGCCCCAAGGATGATTTCCCACTACCTCACATCGATGTTTTGGTCGACAACATCGCGCAGCATAAGGTCTTCTCCTTTATGGATGGTTTTCTGGTTACAATCAGATTAAGATGGCTCCCAAAGACATGGAGAAGATAACCTTTGTTACGCAGTGGGGCACCTTTTGCTACAAAGTCATGTCGTTCGAATTGAAGAATGTTGGGGCAATGTATCAGCGCGCTATGATTGCTTTGTTCCACGACATGATTCACCATGAGATTGAGGTGTACATTGACGACATGATCGCAAGATCCCAGACTGAAGAAGAACATCTTGACCATCTCTATAAACTGTTCGACAGGTTGAAGATGTATAAGCTAAGGTTGAACCTGAACAAATGCACCTTCGGGGTAAGGTCCGGTAAGCTGCTGGGTTTCATTGTTAGTGGTATGGGTATTCAAGTGGATCCTGCAAAGGTTAAGGCTATACAGGAGATGCCAGCTCCCCCAAACAGAAAAAGAAGTCAGGGGCTTTTTGGGACGTCTGAATTGCCCGATTCATTTCACATCTGACTGCTACTTGCGATCCAATCTTCAAGTTGCTGAAGAAAGATCAAGTGGTAAAATGGAATGACGAATGTCAGGCCGCTTTCGAAAGGATCAAGGAATATATCCAAGAGCCCCCTATTAGGATGCCTCCAGTTGAAGGAAGACCTTTGATCTTATACTTGACAGTACTCGACAATTCGATGGGGTGTGTGCTGGGGAAGGATGACGAGTCTGACCGAAAAGAGCATGCTATTTACTACCTTAGCAAAAAGTTTACCGACTGTGAGACTCGATACTCACTGCTTGAGAAAACTTGATGCGCTTTGGCATGGGCTGCTCGCCGGCTAAGACAGTATATGCTGACTCACACTACCCTTTTGATATCAAATATGGACCCAATCAAGTATATCTTCGAAAATCCTTCCTTGTCATGAAGAATAGCGAGATGGCAGATGATCTTAACTGAGTATGATATCCATTACACAACCCAAAAGGCAATCAAGGGGAGTGTATTGGAGGATCATTTGGCGCATCAGGCCATGGATGATTACCAATCCATGAATTTCGAGTTCCCGGATGAGAACATCATGTTGGTGACCGACTGAAAAACCTAGACCGGATGAAGGACCTGAGGAAGGATCCCGATGGTCTATGTATTTTGATGGAGCATCGAACGCGTTGGGTAATGGCATTGGCGCCGTGATTATATCTCCTGAAGGCTGTCATACTCCATTTACCGCCCGATTATGTTTTAACTGCAACAACAATATGGCGAAGTATGAAGCATGCATCATGGGTCTTCGAGCATCCATTGACCTGAGGATTAAATTCTTAAGTGTATTCGGAGATTCCGCTCTAGTGATCAGTCAAATCAAAGGCGAGTGGGATACGAAGCACCCAAATCTTATTCCTTACAAGGAGTATGTACTGACGTTGCTTCCGCACTTTGAGGAGATTACCTTTGAACACTTCCCAAGAGAGGAGAATCAGCTGGCATACGCGCTTGCTACCATGTCTTCTATGTTCAAAGTCAGGTGGGACAATGAAGCTCCCCAGATTACCATTGAGAGGTTGGACGAACCCGCACATTGCTGTGATATCGAGACTGAAGAGGTAGCACATAAACCCTAGTTTCACGAGGTAAAGAGGTATCTGGAGGATCAAGAGTACCCCGAGGGTGCATCTGTTAATGATAAGAGGTTTCTAAGGAGATTCGGTGCGAAGTTCTTCATCAGTAATGGTATCCTCTACAAGTGTAACCATGATTCAACCTTACTGCGATGTGTGGATAAAAGCGAGGCATAAAGGATTATGGCAGAATTACATTAAGGTACTTTCGGAACTTATTCCAGTGGACATACCATGGCAAAGAAAATCCTTTGGGCAGGATATTATTGGTCCACCATGGAAGCTGACTGCTATCAGCACTCTCGGACCTGTCATAAGTGCCAAGTCTATGCTGATAAGGTGCATGTACCTATGGTTCCTCTGAATGTTTTGACGGCTCCTTGGTCTTTTGCAATGTGGGGCATCGATATGATTGGCGATATCAGACCTACTTCGTCCAACGGGCATCGTTTCATCCTGGTAGCAATTGATTATTTTACGAAGTGGGTTGAGGCATCTTCCTTTGCTACAGTGACCAAGAACATTGTGGCACGGTTTATCCGGCACAACTTGATTTGTCGATACGGTGTACCAGAGAGGATCATTACGGACAACGGTACAAATCTCAACAATACAATGATCACCGAGCTCTGCAAACAGTTCAAGATACAGCATCACAACTCTTCTCCCTACCAGCCGAAGATGAATGAGGCTGTTGAAGCGGCTAATAAGAACATCAAGAAGATTGTGCAGAAGATGACGGTGACATTTAAAGATTGGCACGAGATATTACCATTCGCTCTTCATGGGTATCGTACCTCAGCACGGACTTCGACAGGGGCAACACCCTCCTCTTTGGTGTATGGTATGGAGGCGGTCTTACCCATTGAGGTCCAGATACCTTCTCTCCGGATTATGAAAGATGCAGGTTTGAGCAAGGATGATTGGATCCAGACCCGGCTTGATCAGCTGAACTTAATCGACGAGAAGAGACTTACTGCTATTTGTCATGGTCAGACGTATCAAAAGCGAATGATCAAGGCATTTAACAAGAAAGTTAGACGACAAGAATATCAAGTCGGGGATCTAGTAATCAAGCGCATCATATTACCACAAGGTGATCCCAAGGGAAAATGGACCCCTACGTACGAAGGGCCATTTGTGGTTAAGAATATTTTCTCAAGAGGAGTTATGACTCTAACCACCATGGATGGTGACGACCTTCCTCACCCCGTCAATGCAGACATAGTGAAAAAATACTACGCCTAATCAAAGACCTGCTAGGTTGACTGGCTTAGGCAAAAATAAGGGCTTCCCGGTGAACCAAAAGGATTCAGGAAAAAGTAAGGGATGAAAATGAAAAAACTGTACACCCGGCAAGTCGAAAACCTGAAAAGGCGGCTTGAGCAAAAAAGGGTATCCCGGTGGACTGAAAACCCGAAAGGGCGGTCCAGGAAAAAATTAGGGATCAAAGTGTAACACTATGTCTCATTAGATCATTTAATAACCAGACTTCGGTATCGACTATCAAGCTCGGACGGCGCTGATCAATCTGATTTACCTTTAACCAAGTAGCGAAGTGATGAGACGCTCAAAGATATAAGGGCAATAGCAGAGTTGAAACCCAGTGGGATAGTTAACATAACTGTTTTTCTTTGTTTTTTTTTCACAAATTGTATAATTTCTATCTTTCGGCAGCGTTCTCTTACTAGGACGTCAGCCTCTTGTACAAAACGCCTATTACAGGCCAACTTCAAAATCAATACAATTCATTTTACAACAAATTTCAAAATTGTTTTTCTTTTCCTGTTTTGTTTTGCAAGAACGTCCAATGATTCATTTTTTATATATGCATTTGACAATAACTGATGCTCATAAATATTTACATGCGAAGCAAAAGACGATTGCTGGTAATTCCAGGAACAAGGGCAAATAAGAAATTTCCAAACCTTACAGTTGCTCTATTCACCAGGTACAGGGATAGACCCAGCTCGAGAATATGACTAAAGGTACATTCACTCCCCGCAGAGAAAAAGGTATCTAAAAACATTAATTCATCCCCAGCCGAGGATATTTATCCAAATCAGCAGATCTTCTAGCAGAGTCTCTCTTCCCCACAGAGTCATTCCCTCGCCAATTTATTCTCCAGCAGAGTTATTCTCCCACCAATGTATTCTAAAATCATCTTCGACCGTCATCCCCAGCGAAAATGAAGAATTCAACTCCTTGCACTCTCCAACAGCAGTCCAGGATTTATTTTCCCCAGTTAGAGAATATCATAAAACATTGCATATACATACATCATGACATGTGCATACGCATCATACAGCATGTGATACGGTGGGAGAATTGACTTGAGTTTTTGCGTTTGTTTTCGCACTTGTTCGGTTTAGCAAGAGTCGCCACCGACTTTTTATTTTATCCTAAAGGAAAGGTTAAAAAAGCACAGGAAAAACCTTTTGAGATGTTTCGTGGGTTTGGGGGGTAGATTATGAAAAGGGAAGGTATTAGCACCCTTTTCATCCATGGTTATCCATGGGCTCTTAGTTACTTGTTTAAATCACTTGCCTTTGATTTTCAATTGCTTAAAATGGTGGTGTGTGTGTTTGTTTTGAAAATGTTTTGAAAAAGATGCCTTGTCTAGGCAACCGTTGTAACAATTCTTTACTCGAATGTTTTACAAAGGTGTGTGTCTTTTCGAAAAGATATTTCAAATGTTTTTGAAAGTTTGTTTTGAAGTGGGTTTTGAAAAGTAGGCAAGTGTGTTTTGCAAGTTTGATCAAGTAACTAAGAGTCGTCTACCCCTAAATTTACTCAAAGATTTTTCTCATGTTTTAACCCTTTTAACAGTATTGTTCCACCATTGTATTTGGTGGACAATCTTGCGTTAGGATGTTAACGGGACGGGCGCGAGTCATCGTATGGACCATGAATGCAATGGTGCCAAGTGTCTTTGGCAATTTTGCTTGAAGGGACTATGATCATTTTGTTTAGGCAACTTTTGAAAGCGTCATCGAGGGACTTATAATCATTTGATTCGTTTTGCAAAAGAAACTCAACGTGCAAGCATGGCCCATTTTGGAAGGCAACAAGCGGGATTACCCTAGGGGTGCAAGTGTAATTGTGTATTGATTTTCATGCATTTATCTTTGTATTAGGTTATCTAGCAGTTGATTTTATTTACATACAAACCCTAGGTCTAAACATGGTATAATTGAAAGCGATAAATTGCAGGAATTTAAAGTCTACGCTATTACAAATAAGTATCCGGGAGTGGGGGTACAAATATTTACAAATGGGGATGAGACTTATTAGGAGAGTAGTGTCCAAATAATTTACAACCAAATCGAATCAATCGCAATGTAAAATGTATCAATGTACCATAATAAGAGATAAGCAAATATATTTGTGTAAGTGTAGGTGATTTATTTACAAGTGATGAAAAATGCAAAATTAAGTATTTTATTCTTTTTGGATTTTTGTTAATGTGTATAAACAAAAGTATTAATAAAAGAAAAGTATTTAACTTAAAGAAAATTATGTATTGATGTTTTTAGGTACAAAAGTTTTAATTAAAGAAAACAGAAATATTTTAAGAAAAATTAATGTTTTATGTATTTTAGCTTATATTTTTATGTACAAGATTTTAACTAAAGAAAAGAAAAGAAAATTGTTCAACTTTAAGAAAATTAATATTAAGGTTTATATATTCACTTTAAAATGTAAAAATAATTAAAAAAAAGAAACAATTAAGAACATTTTATATAAAAAAAAGTGTCATTTATTTAACAAAATATTAATTATGTTAAGAAAAGAGTATTGTTAATTGAAATTTAATGTAAAAAAGTATGAGTTAGTTTGAAATAAAAAAGGCTAAAGGATTAAATGGGCCTTAGGGTGTCCTATTCTGGCCCAAATAAAAATGAATGAGAATCAGAAAAATGGGGGGTGTAAGGCGCCTGATTTATTGGGCTTAGGCATTAGGAAGGGCAAGGCCCAGACGGGTTTGGAACAAGGTTTGTTTTAGGGTTGCGTTAGTTTTGTTCATTTCTTAGGGTTACAGAGGCGCGGTGCCGTTCATCTCCTTCGCTTCCTTCGTCTCCTCGCTCGAACCACGTTTCTGATGCTTTTCTCCATCCCAGTTTCCAGGCGTCACCTCCGTTTCTCCTCTCTCCACATGGTTGCTTCAAGCGGTGGTTATACCAAAGGTATGTGATCTTGTCTTAACGCATTAGGGTTTCAGTTCATATGTTATTAGTTCTGATCTTTATTCTTGTTATTTGTTTTCTGTTTGGGGTGCATGAAAAGTGGGAGAAGAAATACTACCTTTGTTGGAGACGGAGGAGGACGGAGCTGGAGGCGCTTTAGGCGGCCAAGGGCGAGGGCGTGTGATGAAGCTGTGCTCTGGAAAACTGGTATTTTGTATTTGCTTTATAGGTTTAATGGTTTGTGATTATAACTGAAAACCTTCGTATAACTCTCTTTTCCTCTTCTGTCTACTCGCTTCAGTTGCCTTTGATTGCTTCTTTTCCACTGTTGGCTTCTGTATGATTATTTGATGATGTTGCTTCTAAGATTGCTTAGTGGTTGGTCCCTGTGACGAACATAGTTCTGAGGGTTTGTTGTATTTGAGATTACAGGTTTAGCTTCTGTTTGAGGCTTATGCTGTTAGCTTTTGCTTGACAGTTTTGTCTGGTTTAGGCTTAGGTTATGAGGTTTTTGGCACAGTTTTGGAGGTTTATTGGCTTAGCAGGTTTGGTATGTTACAGGATAGCAGGCTTGGCTTGAGGTGAAAACTGAGTTTTGGTTTTGGCCCCAGGTTTGAATGGCTTAATGTTGTTTAAGGCTTGGACATAGGTTTTTGATTTGGTTTATGCAGGATATGGCAGGTTAAGGCTTGTATGGCTTTAAGGCTGGTTTTGACAGGTTGGTGAAGCAGGTAGTTTGATTTTGTTTGGAGTTTACAGGCCTGAGTTTTGAAAAGATTTGGTTGAAGTTTGAATCACAGGTTTGAGGAAGGGGCTGTAAGTTGGAAGGCTTCTGTTTAGAGGCTTTGTTACAGTTGGTTTTGTAAGCTTGTGTTTGAAGCAGGTTGGAGGCAGCTCTGTATGTTTTTGTTGATACAGTTTTGTGGTCTTTGCTTTGTGTTATTTCTGCCTCCCTTTCTATATGCTGGTTGTTGTACCCCAAAATTTGCCCTCCCATATTCTCAAGAAATTGCCAAGTCAAGCCTCAAAATCTCCCCAAGGGTGCACAGTTCAAGGGCCTCCCAAACAGTCAAAATTAGGGTTTTGGTTCTGATCAAGAAAATGAAGTTTTCAAAGGTCCAATCAAGTCTCACATGCCTAAAAATATGGTCAAGCATCCTCATACAAAGTTTCAAGACTTTCAGCACAAAATTGCACAGTCAAAACCCTAATTGCACTACAGTCAACTGTAGGGGCAAAATGGTCATTTGGCAGTCAAAAGTTCAAATTTTTGGTCAACATCTCATTTTGAAGCCACAAACATCATTTGATCAAAGCTTGATCATGATTCTCAAAGCTTGGCTCAAAAATCATCAAGATGCAAAAGTTTCCTTATTTGGACAGCTGAAAAAGTCAACTGTAAATTGACCAGGGCATAACTTTCACATGGATTATCAGAAAAATTCCATCCAAAGCTCATTTTGTAGAGAAAGACATTTCCTACAACTCATAGTCATACTCCAAGTCCAAGAAATGCTCTCACAAAAAGTTATCAATTTCAACATTATAGGTCATTTTCAAAAGTCAACAAAAAGGGATTTTAAGTCAAAGGCCATAACTTTATATTGGTAAATTAAAATGACATGGGACCAAAGACATTGGTTAGAGGACTCAAAGACCTTTCCAAAATGTCCAAGAACATGAGCAAATCTTAAAAATTGAGCAAGTTATGCCTTGTGGAAGTTGGGAAATTTTTGGATATTTTGAAAAGTCAACATTGCTTCAAATGACCTAAAATTGCTAATGGGCCTATTTTTCTTCCACAATTCATCATCCAAGGCATGTGCACGACCACTTGGCCCAAAGGGAAGTTTTTCTTCATTTTTTATTTATTTATTTGAATTTTTGTTATTAATAATTCATTTAAATTAATTAAATACATGGAAAATACTAAACCTAATTTATCAAATCTTTTTGTACATGTAATAGGTTCAAAAATTCGTGCATAATCAAATATGGAAAGATTTGAAGAGAATTGGTCATGATTGGTACAAAATAGCATGGAAAATATTGAAAAAATATATCTTTGAAAATCAAATCTCTCAAACCATGAATGCCAAGGATTTGGATTGTTTTCTTTGACCTAATTCACTCATACATAAGTACAGAAGCAAGACCTAATCCTATGAACCAAGAAGCTGCGCTACAGACCAAGCATTGAACTTGAAAATTTTTGCCAAAAACTCAAAACTGAAAACCTAGTTCTAGGACGATTCAAGGCGAGATTTCTATCTCATTAGCTTGCTGAGGCTTCATAGAAGGATTTTGCATCAAAAACCACAAGCTTTCGTGCCCAGAAACGTGAGAACAATCTCACATGTACAGAAAAAAAACTCATAGTCGTGCATCTCAATTCATGCATTCTTTATAATTTTTAACGCTTGATTCATGTTCATTATAAGATTCTGAAGCTAACCATACAAATTAATTGCGTTTTTATGCGATATACATGATTCTACCATTGATGCAGGCTAGGTTTTCTTGAAATCCAAATTAGGGGTTTCTTGATACTGTAAAATTAAGAGACCTCAATGCCATGATCATGTTCAGCTCACTTGGACGAAAAGAATGGCATGCTCGCGCTTAATTTATATACCAAGGGGGCTTAATCGCTATTATCAGAATAAGCATGCTTTGAGGGGGTTCAAAACCCCCGTTAAATGTTTGTTATTTTTTTCAGGAAATCACCAACGAGGAAGATGATTATGTGGAAGGCTCTGATTGGAACATTCAAGTTCTTCGCGCGTTTTTAAGCCACTGACCATTTTTCTTTTATAATATTTGTTAGTTATTATATGTTAAACGCGCGTGGATTGGTTCAGTGGTAAACACATTTGTTGGTAACGTTCATGACCTGGGTTCGAGCCCCAGGTCCTCACTATTGCCATATTATTTTTCAATAAATGTTTCCATGTAGTTTCATATGCTGAAGACTATCATACGTCCTTCAATCCAACATGCCACGCGTTTAATCTCATCAATTCAAGGGCCAGGATTTGTGGAACATGATACACCCTAGTCAACGCGTGTACACGCGTCCTGAAAAGTCAAAGAGGCCAGAAATTCAAATGGGCCAGATTTCTAAAGACTAACCTCCACTTTGGGGACTGAAACCCCCCAGGTTTGCCATTTATTTTTACATTCTTTCTTTTTATTATTTCTATTTTTCTTTTAATTATTGTTTTTGACTAATTTATTATTTTCATAAAAAAACACAAAGCACCATAAAAAATCAGAAAAGACAAGAAAAATAATAAATGTTTTTATTTTAAGTATTTTTGTAATTAAATTGCATATAATTAAATTTAGTTTTAAATTAGGTTTTAATCTTAACTTTTCAATAAAAATCTAAAAAATTAGTAGAATTAGGGTTCATGATAATTTTTATTCCTTTTTTATTTTTCTTTCATAATAATTAAATAATTAAATATTTATTTTTGTAATTAAAATTGCATGTAAATTAATTAGGGTTAATTTTAGGTTAAAATTCAATCTTTTCTTGATAAATTAAAAAAAACTAGAATTAGGTTTAATTTTAATTAATTCTTTTTTTCATTAAAATACCAAAAATACAAAAATAATTTCTTTTCTTTTTTTTAATTAATTAATTTCACCATTTTATTTAATTTTGCAAAAAGGGTCCAACGCCCCTCATTTTAATTCTTATTTAATTCGCATATCTATTTCTTTTTCGTTTAATATTTATGTATCTCTCCCAAGGCCTTGTAAATTAATTTCTTGCACTTTACTCTTCTTTAATTCTTTATTTTTCTGTCAAATCGGGTTCAAGAAATTTTGGCGATGTGGACCCGCGCCTTTTGTAATAGCTTAGAATCTTTACTTTTCTCGCACTTTTTAACTGTTAAATCAAGGCATGAAAGAATGTATGGACAAAAATAAAAACAAACGCTAGATCACCTTTAACATGACAAAAGACAAAATAACTGAATCTGACACACAAATCACACACCACCCCTAGGGTACGCCTCATTGTTGCCTTGCCTCGAAAGGTGATCGTCGAGTAGAGGATGTCTTAGTAAGTCCTCATGATCCGGGAACCTGGCATGGGGGTAGCTTCTAAGGTGTCTTCCCATTGCTCTGGTGATCACCATGTCCCAAACCTCGAATTGACCCGAACACCTCCAACGGTGGTGCTACCTACCTCTCAATGGTGGGATGACACTACTTTAAAGGACATTTACACAGACGAATTCCTTAGGGTAGGTAGATGACTCTAGACACTTGCTCTAATTTCAAAACAAATCAAAAAATACTTTTCACACCGACACCTTTTCAAAAAGCTTTCGAAAGCAAATTTTTCAAACACTCTTGAGGACTGATACAAGAGTCGAACTGGAATTTTCAAAGAAACTTTTTAAACCCACAATTGAAAAGCAAACAAACCATTTTTGAAAACACAAATGAGCAAGTATCTAAGAGCCCATGGATAACCATGGATAGAAAGGGTTCTAACACCTTCCCTTTCTATAACCTACCTCCCGAACCGAGAGCAATCTCTTTAAAGGAATTTTTCTGTGCTTTTGTCCTTTCCATTTGGAGAAAATAAAAGACAGTGGCGACTCTTGCTTACCGCGACATTTTGCGAACCAGCTTTAAACAGTCAGTTCCAGATCCACCGATCACAGAACTGGCGACTCTGCTGGGGACTTAACTTAAAGTGAGGTGTACCTTAGGGTTAGTTCATAACTGTGTTTTCAATTGTTTTCTTTTCTTGCTTTAAATTGTGGGTTGCTTGGGAGTTCCATAGATCCTAACCCGGATCTGGGGGATACCTTCTTAGAAAGTAGCAACAAGGCTGTGAGGGAACTGTGCGGGGTATACCGACATGGTTGAAACAGTCTGCTACGTTGATGTGGCGCCTTGGTGTGTACCGGTAACCCTTGAGTTCAGTCAAGGAGAGTACGGGGCCTCCGCATGGTGTCGTGAAGCATCAACAGACCTTAGGAACCTTAATTGAACTATCTTGGCCTCTTTAGGGTAGTGAGATAACTGACTTTGGTGCAGTCCGAGGTTGGTTGATACTCGATACTACACTCAATTGAGGATTTCTTTCCTGGAATATTTCGGTCGCCAGTTCAGTGGCTAAATCGAAACGATGAACAATGAAAGCAATCCCGTGATATTGGGACCCTTAGAACCCGGTTACTTCTAATAGGACAGGTTGAGCCCACCAACTTCAAGAGGGTAATACCTAGACCTCATGATGGCCTAAACTCTAAGGGCTTCTCTTGTGTGACTTGTGTGCCTTCGTACTTGACTACTTGCATGCTTGTTATCTGACACATGAACTACTTGCAGGTTTTGTTTATAGTCCTTAATTGGGACTCATAACAGGTTTTACTAAGTTTCTTGCAGGTTTTGTTTATAGTCCTTAATTGGGACTCATAACAAGAGTGTACTAAGTTTCGTACAGGTTTTGTTTATAGTCCTTAATTGGGACTCATAACAGGGTTACTAAGTTTCTTGGAGGTTTTGTTTACAGTCCTTAGTTGGGACTCATAATAGGGTTTACCTACATTACCCCCATGCATAGCATAACATCATACCATTGCATACATCCTAACCCATTTCAAGGACCTCAAGGGCTTGTGATGCAGGTCATGATGAATCGACTATCCCAGCAAGGGGCAAAGAGGATTTATTTTCCTCCAGACAAAGTAGTCAGGGGCTATGACCCACTTGATATGGTGAGCTTTGACACTTGAAGAAAGTTCCCCGAGCCAAGGTTGTCAGGGGCTATGACCCACTTGATATGGTGAGCCTTTGACCCTTGGAAGAAAGACTCTCAACAAATATGAAGTTCTTTCAATCAAGCTACCGGACCCAAATTCTAACAAATTTTCTTGTTTACCCCGCGAGGTCCTTGAAAACATTACATGCATGTCATACACATCATTGCATAACAGGTATCTTTGTTGCAGGTCACTCACCTTTCCCGCTGTTTATTTCAGCCATGGCTTCCCAACAAGACAACCAGGACTTTCTTGCTCAAGAGACCAGGTTCGGGAAAACCCTCCTGAATCTATCCAAGGGGCAGGAAGAGCTAAGGGCACTTCTCATGGAGACCTTTGTCAGGAACAGTGCTGAGGATGAAAGGCTGAAACACCTACTAGCGGAGGTGGATGCATTGAAGGTCCAGATGCTGGGGCAGGTGACTGCCATTCAAAAGTTAGCTCAAAGACAGGATGAGCTCTGGTTTCTCGTCAACCAACTGCTTCAGGGCAACCAACTGGGGCAAAAGTCTAAGGGTAAAAAGCCAGTCATCGTTCAACCACCTTTGAGACAAGGAGGTAAGGGGAGAGCTCCTCAAATGGCTCCAGTGTCACAAATTCAACATCAAAACCAACAAAAGGGTGAGAGAAGGCAGTTCACTCGGCTCAGCATGACCTTATCCCAGATATTGCCACAGTTGTTAGAGACCAAGCTGGTAACTCTAAAAGAAGCTCCGAAGAGCCAAAATACAACGTCACCAAAGTATAACCCCAACGCCCGCTGCGCTTATCACTCTGACAGCCCGGGGCATACTACAGATGATTGTTGGAGCTTGAAAAATAAGATCCAAGACATGATCGACGCTGGAGAGATTCAGTTTAAAGTACCCAAGACTCCCCACGTGATCACTGCTCCCTTGCCAAAACATGGCTAGGATGGAGAAATTTTTGTTCATTCGAATGTTCAAATTGCAATTCTCTTTTGTTCAAACATTTATTCATGTTAAACATTGTTATTAATGCATCGCATATGCCTGTTTTGAAGCAATATATTCGCATTCACTAAATGTAAATTATTTTCATATTTTTTCTGATGGTCAACTCTTAATAATTCTAAGCCTCTTGAGGGAGGATGACGAAAACGATACCACGATCTTTACAGTATGCTTTTGAACAGACTCCGCTGATGAGGTACAGGCATTGTTTCAAATCCCTAAACACTGGAGTTATAAGGAAGATAATCCCTCGTCAACCCCTCTGAGCCAAAGAAGTAGGAGTTTTTCTTTTCGAAAATTAAAACCCTTTATCATAACCTGGGGCAGGGTAGTTCTCTCAGTTGATCCAAGTGCGCAACAAATGGCACCAAAGAGATCCTTACGAAAAAAAGAAAGACAGTGATGGTTCCGAACAATCGCAAAGACAGGCAGTCATTATCAAAAAAATTCATAAATGAAAAGCTCAAAAAGTCAAAACCTATAAAGGGGACTTACGAAACTGGGGCATCCCGCTGACTGTAATTCCAAAAAGGAAACAGCTCAGGCAAAAAAAAAACAGGGATAACAAAAATCAAAAAAAAAAGAAAGAGGTCCTACAAAACCTCGACAAAAACAAAAATGACTGCCTATTCAAAATAAGTTATCAACATCCGAATCATCACCGGAAAATCAGAGCAAAGACTCGAACAAGGTCTAACGCATGATCAACTGAGTTTAGGTTTGGAGAACATCACGAAGAGCGGGTGGGTACAAATAATTTGAGCTTTTATCCTTTGTTTCTTAAACCGTGAACCAGGCCACGTTATAACCCTCAAAAGTCCTAGCTGAAGCATGGGTTAGTTCGAAAGCATACTGTTACAAAAGGTATCCTGACTCCTTAAGGCTTACGGTAAAATACGGAGTTGACATCACGTTTTACAAACATTCACTTGTTTTATGAAAAAGAATGCATTTTCAAAATCTTCAAGACAGACATAAGCTTTGCATTTTTGATATAACATTGTGTGCATATGACTATTTGTTTGAACAGCAGGGAAATTCGCACGATGAATACCTAATGAACAAAAGCCCTTTCAATCAAGGGGCATGACGTGATCATTGTCTACTATCTGGGGCAGTCCAATCAAGATTCGGAGAATCTCTCAAAGGCCTAATAGCCTGGGGCAAATCTCCGCCTGAGTCACTTGGGGCATTCTAATAATGAATCTCGCCTGACCAAACACCTTCTGGCGGCATGACAAAACACTTCTAACAGGGGCAACTCCCTACATTCTGAGAACTGGGACATAGTCGAAAAGATACTACGCATAATCAAAGACCCGCTAGGTTGACACACCTAGGCAAAAATAAGGGCTTCCCGGCGAACCAAAAGGGTTCGGGCAAAATGAAGGGATGAAATGGAAAAATCTGTACACCCGGCAAGTCGAAAACCTGAAAAGGCGGCTTGGGCAAAAATGGGTATCTCGGTGGACTGAAAACCCGAAAAGGCGGTCCAGGCAAAAGTTAGGGATCAAAGCGTACGACTATGTCCTGTCATCTTGTCACCTGCCTACCAGAAGTAGGTCTGTCCATCAACAACTATCAGCACCTCACAGGTCTTCCTTTCCCACCTCAGAAACAGGGGCAATGATGAGTTATCCAAGCAATCTAATTGTTCCATCCTCCAAGGTACCAAGGTAGGTTCAACTAAAGAACAAAACCAGTACATCTTAATTCCCCAGAGAGTGAGCCAGCAAGTCAGTACACTCTCCTCAAGCAAAGTTATCAAAACTTAAAGAAGTTGGGTATCCTCCAGCAGATCTCAACATTCCCCAGCAGCAATATACATATTCTTAAATAAACATCCCCGAAAGTCTTGGTCTAAAGATTGTTCCCCGGCGGTATACCAGCATTCAGTGGAGTCATCTTCCCAATACAATTCAAAACTTCCCCATGAGAGTCCAATCCAGTTTCCCCAAAGAAAGTTGGAATCCATCTCTCCAAGTAGTAAGCTTATCCCCAGTAGATTCTGGAAGCTTACCCGCACAGAGCACGAACGCGTCGCCCGGCTTTATTCAGAGAGTTATTTCCTTACCAGGATATAACTGGGTTATCCTCAGCCAAAAGCCACAGAAAGATCGTCGTCAACACAGTTCTTTCTTATCCCCAGCGAAGTCTATCAATACTTCCAACACAACAATGATATCCTCAGCAAGTTATCATCAACAACTCAACAAAGTATCTCCCTCCCCACAAAGTATCGCTTCCCAGCAAGATCGTCAGGGTACTTTTCCTCCCCGCAGAGTTATTCCATTCGCCAAGTTTATCCCCCAATGGAGTTATCTTCTTCTACCGGTATTCTTGCAACTATCATCTCCAGCGGAAGTAAAAGCTTATTCTTCAACATCAGCCCAGGAGTGACTTCCCGGCACCCATCAAGGATTTACTTTCCTAGACGAAAGCATACATAAACATCACATACATCATTATAGCATGCATGTACGCATCATATCATACAAATCTCATTTATGTGGAGAACATCATCGCTTGATCCATATCATGCATTGCATATGACTGACCTTTATCTTTCAGGAAAGATTCAGTTGAATTCTCAATCATATTTCAAGACCTAGACCGGTTCAGTTAATCGACTCCAAAGATTTCTTATCCAGTCCAAGGCCTTCTCTAGTTCAGCTAAATCGACCCCAAACAGATTTTTCTGATGAAGACTCAGCAGAAGTTATCCAGGTTTTTCTCAAACGTCCGCTTTTGAGATTATAATTTCCTATGGTTCTCTTCCCAATGTTGCGGAGATGATAATTCCATCCCAGGTTTTTCTCAAATGTCCGCTTTTGAGATTATAATTTCCTATGGTTCTCTCCCCAATACTGCGGAGATGATAATTCCATCCCAGGTTTTTCTCAAACGTCCGCTTTTGAGATTATAATTTCCTATGGTTCTCTCCCCAATGTTGCGGAGATGATAATTCCATCCCAGGTTTTTCTCAAACGTCCGCTTTTGAGATTATAATTTCCTATGGTTCTCTCCCCAATGTTGCGGAGATGATAATTCCATCCCAGGTTTTTCTCAAACGTCCGCTTTTGAGATTATAATTTCCTATGGTTCTCTCCCCGATGCTGCGGAGATGATAATTCCATTCCAGGTTTTTCTCAAACGTCCGCTTTTGAGATTATAATTTCCTATGGTTCTCTCCCCAATGTTGCGGAGATGATAATTCCATCCCAGGTTTTTCTCAAACGTCCGCTTTTGAGATTATAATTTCCTATGGTTCTCTCCCCAATGTTGCGGAGATGATAATTCCATCCCAGGTTTTTCTCAAACGTCCGCTTTTGAGATTATAATTTCCTATGGTTCTCTCCCCGATGCTGCGGAGATGATAATTCCATCCCAGGTTTTTCTCAAACGTCCGCTTTTGAGATTATAATTGCCTATGGTTCTCTTCCCGATCCTGCGGAGGTGGTAATCCCAAGATTTTCTCAACGTGTGCTGTTGAAGTTGAAGTCACCCAAGGTTCTCTCACCGTTCCTGTTGAGGTTGTAACCATCCCTGGTTCATTCATCACTGCTTGAAGATCCAGATCCAGCTCCTGTAACCAGTCAGGACACATCTATACAAAGCATCTGAAAACCAGCTCCTGTAACATGTCAGGTACTCATTTTTTTCTTTTGCAGGTACACAGGTTCTCGCTAAGGAATCTCTTATGCGATCAACATCCAGATGGCATCTATAAGCCCATCATCCTATCCATCAATCTCCAAATGGCATCTATAAGCCCATTTCCACCATCACTGCTACTATGTGAGCGCAAATTTCTGGGCACTCTAGTGTTCAATCATCTTCTACCCTCGGATTACGAAAGGCACGTCAGCCAATCTGCATCCTCAGGTCTAAGAAGATTGAACAGGGGCAACTGTTGTACCCCAAAATTTGCCCTCCCATATTCTCAAGAAATTGCCAAGTCAAGCCTCAAAATCTCCCCAAGGGTGCACAGTTCAAGGGCCTCCCAAACAGTCAAAATTAGGGTTTTGGTTCTGATCAAGAAAATGAAGTTTTCAAAGGTCCAATCAAGTCTCACATGCCTACAAATATGGTCAAGCATCCTCATACAAAGTTTCAAGACTTTCAGCACAAAATTGCACAGTCAAAACCCTAATTGCACTACAGTCAACTGTAGGGGCAAAATGGTCATTTGGCAGTTAAAAGTTCAAATTTTTGGTCAACATCTCATTTTGAAGCCACAAACATCATTTGATCAAAGCTTGATCATGATTCTCAAAGCTTGGCTCAAAAATCATCAAGATGCAAAAGTTTCCTTATTTGGACAGCTGAAAAAGTTAACTGTAAATTGACCAGGGCATAACTTTCACATGGATTATCAGAAAAATTCCATCCAAAGCTCATTTTGAAGAGAAAGACATTTCCTACAACTCATCTTCATACTCAAAGTCCAAGAAATGCTCTCACAAGAAGTTATCAATTTCAACATTATAGGTCATTTTCAAAAGTCAACAAAAAGGGATTTTAAGTCAAAGGCCATAACTTGATATTGGTAAATCAAAATGACATGGGACCAAAGACATTGGTTAGAGGACTCAAAGACCTTTCCAAAATGTCCAAGAACATGAGCAAATCTTAAAAATTGAGCAAGTTATGCCTTGTGGAAGTTGGGAAATTTTTGGATATTTTGAAAAGTCAACATTGCTTCAAATGACCTAAAATTGCTAATGGGCCTATTTTTCTTCCACAATTCATCATCCAAGGCATGTGCACGACCACTTGGCCCAAAGGGAAGTTTTTCTTCATTTTTTATTTATTTATTTGAATTTTTATTATTAATAATTCATTTAAATTAATTAAATACATGGAAAATACTAAACCTAATTTATCAAATCTTTTTGTACATGTAATAGGTTCAAAAATTCGTGCATAATCAAATATGGAAAGATTTGAAGAGAATTGGTCATGATTGGTACAAAATAGCATGGAAAATATTGAAAAAAAAGATCTTTGAAAATCAAATCTCTCAAACCATGAATGCCAAGGATTTGGATTGTTTTCTTTGACCTAATTCACTCATACATAAGTACAGAAGCAAGACCTAATCCTATGAACCAAGAAGCTGCGCTACAGACCAAGCATTGAACTTGAAAATTTTTGCCAAAAACTCAAAACTAAAAACCTAGTTCTAGGACGATTCAAGGCGCGATTTCTATCTCATTAGCTTGCTGAGGCTTCATAGAAGGATTTTGCATCAAAAACCACAAGCTTTCGTGCCCAGAAACGTGAGAACAATCTCACCTGTACAGAAAAAAACTCATAGTCGTGCATCTCAATTCATGCATTCTTTATAATTTTTAACGCTTGATTCATGTTCATTATAAGATTCTGAAGCTAACCATACAAATTAATTGCGTTTTTATGCGATATACATGATTCTACCATTGATGCAGGCTAGGTTTTCTTGAAATCCAAATTAGGGGTTTCTTGATACTGTAAAATTAAGAGACCTCAATGCCATGATCATGTTCAGCTCACTTGGACGAAAAGAATGGCATGCTCGCGCTTAATTTATATACCAAGGGGGCTTAATCGCTATTATCAGAATAAGCATGCTTTGAGGGGGTTCAAAACCCCCGTTAAATGTTTGTTATTTTTTTCAGGAAATCACCAACGAGGAAGATGATTATGTGGAAGGCTCTGATTGGAACATTCAAGTTCTTCGCGCGTTTTTAAGCCACTGACCATTTTTCTTTTATAATATTTGTTAGTTATTATATGTTAAACGCGCGTGGATTGGTTCAGTGGTAAACACATTTGTTGGTAACGTTCATGACCTGGGTTCGAGCCCCAGGTCCTCACTATTGCCATATTATTTTTCAATAAATGTTTCCATGTAGTTTCATATGCTGAAGACTATCATACGTCCTTCAATCCAACATGCCACGCGTTTAATCTCATCAATTCAAGGGCCAGGATTTGTGGAACATGATACACCCTAGTCAACGCGTGTACACGCGTCCTGAAAAGTCAAAGAGGCCAGAAATTCAAATGGGCCAGATTTCTAAAGACTAACCTCCACTTTGGGGACTGAAACCCCCCAGGTTTGCCATTTATTTTTACATTCTTTCTTTTTATTATTTCTATTTTTCTTTTAATTATTGTTTTTGACTAATTTATTATTTTCATAAAAAAACACAAAGCACCATAAAAAATCAGAAAAGACAAGAAAAATAATAAATGTTTTTATTTTAAGTATTTTTGTAATTAAATTGCATATAATTAAATTTAGTTTTAAATTAGGTTTTAATCTTAACTTTTCAATAAAAATCTAAAAAATTAGTAGAATTAGGGTTCATGATAATTTTTATTCCTTTTTTATTTTTCTTTCATAATAATTAAATAATTAAATATTTATTTTTGTAATTAAAATTGCATGTAAATTAATTAGGGTTAATTTTAGGTTAAAATTCAATCTTTTCTTGATAAATTAAAAAAAACTAGAATTAGGTTTAATTTTAATTAATTCTTTTTTTCATTAAAATACCAAAAATACAAAAATAATTTCTTTTCTTTTTTTTAATTAATTAATTTCACCATTTAATTTAATTTTGCAAAAAGGGTCCAACGCCCTCGTTTTAATTCTTATTTAATTCGCATATCTATTTCTTTTTCGTTTAATATTTATGTATCTCTCCCAAGGCCTTGTAAATTAATTTCTTGCACTTTACTCTTCTTTAATTCTTTATTTTTCTGTCAAATCGGGTTCAAGAAATTTTGGCGATGTGGACCCGCGCCTTTTGTAATAGCTTAGAATCTTTACTTTTCTCGCACTTTTTAACTGTTAAATCAAGGCATGAAAGAATGTATGGACAAAAATAAAAACAAACGCTAGATCACCTTTAACATGACAAAAGACAAAATAACTGAATCTGACATACATATCACACACCACCCCTAGGGTACGCCTCACTGTTGCCTTGCCTCGAAAGGTGATCGTCGAGTAGAGGATGTCTTAGTAAGTCCTCATGATCCGGGAACCTGGCATGAGGGTAGCTTCTAAGGTGTCTTCCCATTGCTCTGGTGATCACCATGTCCCGAACCTCGAATTGACCCGAACACCTCCAACGGTGATGCTACCTACCTCTCAATGGTGGGATGGCACTACTTTAAAGGACATTTACACAGACGAATTCCTTAGGGTAGGTAGATGACTCTAGATACTTGCTCTAATTTCAAAACAAATCAAAAAATACTTTTCACACCGACACCTTTTCAAAAAGCTTTCGAAAGCAAATTTTTCAAACACTCTTGAGGACTGATACAAGAGTCGAACTGGAATTTTCAAAGAAACTTTTTAAACCCACAATTGAAAAGCAAACAAACCATTTTTGAAAACACAAATGAGCAAGTATCTAAGAGCCCATGGATAACCATGGATAGAAAGGGTGCTAACACCTTCCCTTTCTATAACCTACCTCCCGAACCGAGAGCAATCTCTTTAAAGGAATTTTTCTGTGCTTTTGTCCTTTCCATTTGGAGAAAATAAAAGACGGTGGCGACTCTTGCTTACCGCGACATTTCGCGAACCAGCTTTAAACAGTCAGTTCCAGATCCACCGATCACACTGGTATATCTTGTTTATATCTTTTTTCTAAGCCTAAGCCTGCTGTAAGCTACTTCCCTCTCTCTTCTCTCTCTTTACAGATTAAAAGCATATTATATTGCTTACTGTACTTTTTCTCTGAAAAGGTGACTGGCCTTGGAAAGTGATGTATCTTTGAAGGTTGCTTGCATTTGTAGTTTTCCTCTGCATAATTCCTGCTTTCCTGCATACTTTGTGTACTTTGTTGACAGCTTTGAATAGCCTTTGGACAGTTTGGATAGTTTGACATCTTTGGCTTAGTTTGTGCAGTTCAGTTTGCAATATGTGACTTGGTTAGGCATTATGCTTCTTTGACAGCTTGTTTGCCAATGTACATCAGTTTGCCTTTTGGACTTTATACTTGGTTTGGAATTTTGAAATGGGCAATTTGTTCTTTTGGCATATTCTTTGGTTTGACAATTTATGCAGTATGGTAGCTTTTGTGCATTTCACATTTTTGCAAACACTTTGTATCCCTCTTTGTGAACCAAGAGCAATCTTGTGATTTGCAGAGAGGGGAACAACTGATTCCGGCCAGTTACTTTTAATGATGAGTCCTTTTTTTATCTGTTTGCTCTTTTATTATTTCATCTGCCTTTGACTTTTTCCCTTTCTTTGTTTTTGCAGATGAAAATCAATTTGAGCAATGGAGCATCAGATAGAGGATGAAGATTTAGGAAACTTAGGATGCAATTTTATTTTACTTTTAATCATTGTAGCAAATATTATTATAAATACTTGTAAATAATTACTGTATTTAAATAAAAATTGTACAAATAATTTAAATAAATAAAAGTCTTTTTATTGATATTCCTTTTAATTCTTCTTCAAATGTTTATTTAATTATTTATAATTCTTAAATTATAATAAATGGAAATAAATCCCAATTATTCTAACTTAGAATAAATAAACAATTAATAAGCACTGTTGTCTTAGCATCAATCAATAATAAACCCGGCGTCTCAAATAGCCATAAGCATTGCACAGTCAAATCAAACAAACATCCATATTCTTTTACCTTTACTGATCATACCAAGCACTGCAAGCTCTCAATTCAAATGCCTTAATCCAAATCTCATAGTAGATTGAAAAGAACTGCAGAATTAATTCTTTCTGAGAATGCGCGCACAAAACCCTGATTCTTGATTTAATTTTCACAGAAGCGCCTGCCTGATCAAACCATGAGCCTAAACTCAAACAAACCCTAGCAATCTGCTTGAACTGTTCCAGAGCCATGAAAACCCTAATTTGGGTAGACTGACAAGAAAAAGTCTGTTTGACTGATTCTTACGCCAATTTGAAAAGTCAAGGAAAACCCGAAGCTGTGTTTTCTTGTGGAAAAATAGGAGGGCAAATTTTAGGGTACAACAGTTGCCCCTATTCAATCTTCTTGGACCTGAAGAGTTAGATTGGCAAGTTTGCCTTTCTCGACTCGAGGGTAGAAGGAGATTGGACACTAAAGTTCCCAAAAAATTTGCACTCGGTGATGTGATGGTAGAGGGAATGGGCTTAAAGATGCCATTTGGTGATGGGCTTAGAGATGCCATCTGGAAGTTGCTGGTAGGAGGATGGGCTTAAAGATGCCATCTGGAAATGATTGTTGAACTGTACGTCATTGGTGAGTGAGTATCAGAAAGGTATCCATGCTTTGGAACATCTCTGAACTGGGGGTCCGAATAAGCGATAGATTGACATCTGTATCTGGAAGCATCTGTAAACTGTTTTCAGGAGTTGAGATTGAATAAGCAATAGAGCAGCATCCGTTGTTGGGAAGCGTCCGTAAACTGTTTTCAAAAGTTGAAGAATCTGAACAAGCGATAGGTTAACATCCATTACTGGAGAACCCATGAACTGTTTTCAGAAGTCTTGAGTCTGAACAAGCGATAGATTAACATCCGTTACTGGAGAATCCATAAACTGTTTTCAGAAGTTGAGAAGAATCTGAACAAGCGATAGGTTAACATCCGTTACTGGAGAACCCGTGAACTGTTCTCAGAAGTCTTGAGTCTGAACAAGCGATAGATTAACATCCGTTACTAGAGAATCCGTAAACTGTTTTCAGAAGTTGAGAAGAATCTGAACAAGCGATAGGTTAACATCCGTTACTGGAGAACCCGTGAACTGTTTTCAGAAGTCTTGAGTCTGAACAAGCGATAGATTAACATCTGTTACTGGAGAATCCATAAACTGTTTTCAGAAGTTGAGAAGAATCTGAACAAGCGATAGGTTAACATCCGTTACTGGAGAACCCATGAACTGTTTTCAGAAGTCTTGAGTCTGAACAAGCGATAGATTAACATCCGTTACTGGAGAATCCGTAAACTGTTTTCAGAAGTTGAGAAGAATCTGAACAAGCGATAGGTTAACATCCGTTACTGGAGAACCCGTGAACTGTTTTCAGAAGTCTTGAGTCTGAAGCTTACTAATCTTTATCCTGAAAAAGGGTAAGATGTTAGCTGAAACACAAAGTCATGTTGCATGAAATGTATGATGCAATGTATGTTATATCAATGTTTATGATATGAATGTAATGAATGTGCATGTAAGCTGATGAGCTGTCTTGCTGAGGATAGATGGATCCTGGATAATGAGATCTTTGACTTCTGCCGAGGAAAGTGAATTCTTGACTGCTGCAGGGGAGGGCAAGAATCTTTTGATCGTTGAAGATGGGAAGTCCTGGGACCACTGTTGGGGAATCAGGAGCTTGGGTTGTATGCCAATCTACTGGGGATTCCTGTCTGCACTGGGGAATATTCGAATATCCTGTGAGGAACTGAGAATGAGAGTCTCCATTCTACTTGGGGATTGATAGTTGGAAGTTTTAGCTCCGCTGGGGATTGACAGCTTTGGCTCCACTAGGGATTTTGAAACTTGACCCTGAGGGGAATTAGATTCTGTAAGGCTCTCTGGCTGGGGAAATCAGCTTTGAGAAAGCTCTTGCTCTGCTGAGGATCCTGAAGTTAAACTCTGTTTGGGGAATTGAGAATTCAGATTATGTGCCACTTTGAGAATGAGAATCTTCATTCTGTTGGGGGTCAGAAATTGGGAGTGTACCAATTTTCTGAGGTGATGAGAATCTTCATGCTGTTAACAGTCAGAAACTGGGAGTATACCAATCTTCTGAGGTTATAAGAATCTTCATTCTTGAGAGAAACAGATTTTTCAGTTGTCTGTTATCTTGTTGGTGGTTGTAATTTCCAGCAGGTGATGTGGGAATTTTTTGATGATTACTACTCCAAAAGATGAAGGAATCTTGATGATTACTACTTCAAAAGATGAAGGAACCTTGATGGTTACTACTTCAAAAGATGAAGGAACCTTGATGATTACTACTTCAAAAGATGAAGGAACCTTGATGATTACTACTTCAAAAGATGAAGGAACCTTGATGATTACTACTTCAAAAGATGAAGGAACCTTGATGATTACTACTTCAAAAGATGAAGGAACCTTGATGATTACTACTTCAAAATATGAAGGAACCTTGATGATTACTACTTCAAAAGATGAAGGAACCTTGATGATTACTACTTCAAAAGATGAAGGAACCTTGATGATTACTACTTCAAAAGATGAAGGAACCTTGATGATTACTACTTCAAAAGATGAAGGAACCTTGATGATTACTACCTCAAAAGATGAAGGAACCTTGATGATTACTACTTCAAAAGATGAAGGAACCTTGATGATTACTACTTCAAAAGATGAAGGAACCTTGATGATTACTACTTCAAAAGATGAAGGAACCTTGACGATTACTACTTCAAAAGATGAAGGAACCTTGATGATTACTACTTCAAAAGATGAAGGAACCTTAATGATTACTACTTCAAAAGATGAAGGAACCTTGATGATTACTACTTCAAAAGATGAAGGAACCTTGATGATTACTACTTCAAAAGATGAAGGAACCTTGATGATTACTACTTCAAAAGATGAAGGAACCTTGATGATTACTACCTCAAAATATGAAGGAACCTTGATGATTACTACTTCAAAAGATGAAGGAACCTTGATGGTTACTACTTCAAAAGATGAAGGAACCTTGATGATTACTACTTCAAAAGGTGAAGGAACCTTGATGATTACTACTTCAAAAGATGAAGGAACCTTGATGATTACTACTTCAAAAGATGAAGGAACCTTGATGATTACTACTTCAAAAGATGAAGGAACCTTGTCTGTCCATCAATCTGCATATGTTAAGAATGCTGGTTGAAATGTAATTTGTTTTGGAGAATAAATCCTTGACAAATGTTGGGGAAATAAACCCATGATTGCTGGTCTGTTAGAGAGGTGTCATCACTGCCCCTAGTATCAGATGCATGTGATATTGCCAAGAAACTTGGTCTGTTTGTAACCCTTGAGATTGACATTCGAATGCCCCAAGCAATAGTGACGGAGACTTGCCCCAGGTTAATCTGCAATTGAGATATTTTGTTGAAATCTTGACTGGACTGCCCCAGGTTAACTGAACTTTGAAAGATCTGTTGAAACCTTGACTGGACTGCCCCATGTGTGCTGGATAGTGACATGTCATGCCCCTTGTTGATAGGAGATTTGTCAATGGAGGTATCATCCTTTTGGAATGATTTTGCTCACTGAGAGGGCTTTTGTTCACCCGAACATTCGCTGTATGAATTTCTTCGATGTCAAGCAAATAGCCAAATGCAAACAGTGATATTCAAGTAATGCAAAGTTTATGCTTGTCTTGAAGTTTTGAAAAATGCGTTTTTTAGCAGAAAACTTTTCATAAGACAAAATCAACACAAGATTTAGAGCAAAGCCTTACAGGAGTCAGGATACCTTTTGAAATAGTATGCTTTCGAACTAACCCATGCTTCAATTAGGACTTTTGAAGGGTTGTAACGTGGCTTGGTTCACGGTTTAAGAAACAAAGGATAAAGGCTCAAATTATATTTGTACCCACCCGCTCTTCGTGATATTCTTCAACCCTAAGCTCAGTTAATTGTGCGTCGAACTCTGTTCGAGTTTGGAACGACTTTTTGGGTGATGGTTCACCAGTTGAATTTGGGAAGACAGTTATCATCTCCTTTTTTCCTTTTTAAAACATTTTTCATGTTGTTGAGGATTTGTAATGACCTCTTTCTTTTGATTTGTTATCCCTAACTTTTGCCTGACTGTCCCTGTTTTCGAGATCACAGTCAGCGGGATGCCCCAGCTTTCTTAAGCCTCCTTTATAGGTTTTGGCTTGGTGGGCTTTTCTCTTTTGAGAGATTGACTGCCTATGTGGTAGGGAACCATCACCGTCTTTTGATTCCAAAGGAATGCTTTTCTCTTTTTGATGTCGTTCGTTGTATTACGAACTGAGAGTTTGCGACTTCAATGCGCACCTTTTTGAATTAACTGAGATACTACCCTGCCCCAGGTTTAAATCAAAGGTTTTGATTGTTTAGAACAGAAAACTCCTACTTCTTTGGCTCGAAGGGGTTGACTAGGGATTATCTTCCTTATAACTCCAGTGTTTGGGAATTGAAAGAAATGCATGTACATCATCAGCAAGGTTTGTTCAAAAGCATACTGTATGAGATTATGGTATTGTTTCGTCATCCTCCCTCTAAAGGCTTGCAGCTTTTTATCAAGAGTTAAAATATCATAAAGAAAGTAGAAAGCATAGTTCAAGTGTAATGAAAATGAGTGGATCAAATCAAGACAAACATATGCAATGCATTAATGAAACAAAGTTTTACATTAATAGATAATTGTTTGAATGACAAAGAGATTACAACTTGAAAATTCCAAGAAACAAAGACGCTCTCAATGATTTGGCATAGGAGCAGTGATCACACTTGGAGTCTCCGGAGGGTCAAAACTTGATCTCCTCGGCATCAATCAAGTCTTGAATCTGGTTCTTCAAAGTCCAACAGTTGTCGGTGTCATGCCCAGGACTGTCAGAATGGTAGGCACATCTCACACTCGGGTTATACTTGGAAGAGGAAGTATCAGGATTTTGAGGAGGATCCTTTAGCGTGACCAGCTTCAACTTCAGCAAATGTTGTAATGCTTGAGACAAAGGCATGTTGATGTCAGTATACTGCCTTTCTTGGTATCTTACCCTATGCCTCTTTCCCCGTTTTTGTTGAACGGTCGTGGGATCAGAGATCAAGATTGCCCCTGTATGTTGATCATGACGACTCTTTTGACCAGTCACTGCATTGGACACTTTCTTTCTGTTGTAGGGAATTATCTGAGTATCCGAGGGTGTGGCTCCTTGGATCTTTCCACTTTTGATGCCAGCTTCGACCCTTTCGTCGGTTAGTATTAGCTCGGTGAACCCGGTTGAGGAGCTTCCAATTAAGTGATTGAAGAAAGGCCCAGTCAAAGTCCCCATGAAGATGTCAATCAGCTCTCTGTCATTTAAAGGAGGTTGCACCCTATCAGCCAGATCTCTCCACTTTTGGGCATATCCTTTGAAGCTCTTGTCAGAACCCATGGTCATGTTCTGCAATTGCACACGAGTTGGTGCAAGATCAGCATTGTACTGATACTGTTTGTAAAAAGCAGTAGCCAAATCCTTCCAGGTGTGGATGCGAGAACTCTCCAATTGATAGAACCACTCGAGTTGAGCCCCTACCAGACTTTCTTGGAAGAAATGGATCCAAAGCTTTGGATCAGTTGTATATGGTTGAATCTTGTGGACATAAGACTTTAGATGCATCTTAGGGCAAGAGACTCCATCATACAGAGCCAAGGTAGGGACTTTGAACTTTGGAGGGATGACCAATCCAGGAACCAAACCCAAGTCTCCTAAATCCAAGCCAGGTATTTGCTGAACCTCCATAGCATTGAGGCGATCTTCCAACTGCTTGTACTTGTCATCAGCGGGAGGATATTGTTCTTCGGAATAGTCAGCTTCCTCAATCTCCAAATTGTGGTCTTCTTCAAGACTGATCCCCTTGTCTTTGAGAAGGAGAGCTTTCAGATCCTCTTGCCCTTTACCCATAGCCAGAAGCATTTGCTGGAATTGAGCGTTTTGAGCTTGGGGATCTTTCACCGTTTGTTCCATATCCATCTTACTGAAATAAACAGTAGGAAGATAAGGATACATGTATGGGAGAAACCTGTTATGCAATGATATGTATGATATATATGCAATGTTTTCAAGGATCTCTTGGGGTAAACACAAGATAATGTTAGAGGTTGAACTTTGATCTTTGATTGGAGAACTTTGCAACGGTGGATGTCTTTCCACGAGAATCAAGCTCACCATGTCAAGTGGGTCATAGCCCCTGATTCAAGTTGTTGCACTTGATCTTTGAAGGCATTTGTTTAGAGGAGAAACCTCTTGCCCTTCGGTAGACGTCTGGTTCAACGTAACCCTGCATCAAAAGAACCCTCGAGATCCTTGAAATGGTTATTGAAAAATGTTATGGTATGATGTTATGATGTTATGTACATGCATGCAAAAGCAAGTAAGTGTATATACAGGTAATCATATTCACACAAAGCAAACAAGTCCTTAGGTTTAGGCTTGCATGGGGTTTGTAGGTAAGTACCCTCTTGAAGTTAGTTGGCTCATCCTGTCCTAAAATAGAAACCGGGTTCTAAGGAGCTCAATATCATTGGATTGTTTTCTGTGTTCATTGTTTTGGTTTAGCCACTTAACTGGCGACCAAAATATTCCAAGAAAACAACCCTCAATGAGTATAGTATCGAGTATCTACCAACTTCGGACTGCACCAAAGTCGGTCATCTCACTACCCCTAAAAAGGCTAGGATGGTCAATTAAGGTTCTAAGAGTTCGTTAGTGCTTCACGACATCACTCAGCGGCCCCGTACTCTCCTTGATTGAACTCAATGGTTACCGGTACTCACAAATATGTCACACTAACATAGCTTACTGCTTCAACCATGTCGGTATACCCCACACAGTTCCCTCACAGTTTTATTGCTATTTACCTAATAAGGTTCCCCCAAATTCGGGTGTAGGATTTATAATCAACCCAAACAAGGACCCAAAAAGTAAAGCAATCAAAGAAAGTATGTAAAGGTGATCTAAAACCCTAAGGTAACCCCACTTTTAAACATACTCCCCAGCAGAGTCGCCAGTTCTGTGATACGGTGGGAGAACTGACTTGAGGTTTTGCGTTTGTTTTCGCACTTGTTCGGTTTAGCAAGAGTCGCCACTGACTTTTTATTTTATCCTAAAGGAAAGGTTAAAAAAGCACAAGAAAAACCTTTTGAGATGTTTCGTGGGTTCGGGGGGTAGATTATGAAAAGGGAAGGTATTAGCATCCTTTTCATCCATGGTTATCCATGGGCTCTTAGTTACTTGTTTAGATCACTTGACTTTGATTTTCAATTGCTTGAAATGGTGGTGTGTGTGTTTGTTTTGAAAATGTTTTGAAAAATATGCCTTGTCTAGGCAACCATTGTAACAATTCTTTACTCGAATGTTTTACAAAGGTGTGTGTCTTTTCGAAAAGATATTTCAAATGTTTTTGAAAGTTTGTTTTGAAGTGGGTTTTGAAAAGTAGGCAAGTGTATTTTGCAAGTTTGATCAAGTAACTAAGAGTCGTCTACCCCTAAATTTACTCAAAGATTTTTCTCATGTTTTAACCCTTTTAACAGTATTGTTCCACCATTGTATTTGGTGGACAATCTTGCGTTAGGATGTTAACGGGACGGGCGCGAGTCATCGTATGGACCATGAATGCAATGGTGCCAAGTGTCTTTGGCAATTTTGCTTGAAGGGACTATGATCATTTTGTTTAGGCAACTTTTGAAAGCGTCATCGAGGGACTTATGATCATTTGATTCGTTTTGCCAAAGAAACTCAACGTGCAAGCATGGCCCATTTTGGAAGGCAACAAGCGGGATTACCCTAGGGGTGCAAGTGTGATTGTGTATTGATTTTCATGCATTTATATTTGTATTAGGTTATCTAGCGGTTGATTTTATTTATATACAAACCCTAGGTCTAAACATGGTATAATTGAAAGCGATAAATTGTAGGAATTTAAAGTCTACGCTATTACAAATAAGTATCCGGGAGTGGGGGTACAAATATTTACAAATGGGGATGAGACTTATTAGGAGAGTAGTGTCCAAATAATTTACAACCAAATCGAATCAATTGCAATGTAAAATGTATCAATGTACCATAATAAGAGATAAGCAAATATATTTGTGTAAGTGTAGGTGATTTATTTACAAGTGATGAAAAATGCAAAATTAAGTATTTTATTCTTTTTGGATTTTTGTTACTGTGTATAAACAAAATTTTTAATAAAATAAAAGTATTTAACTTAAAGAAAATTATGTATTGATGTTTTTAGGTACAAAAGTTTTAATTAAAGAAAACAGAAATGTTTTAAGAAAAATTAATGTTTTATGTATTTTAGCTTATATTTTTATGTACAAGATTTTAACTAAAGAAAAGAAAAGAAAATTGTCCAACTTTAAGAAAATTAATATTAAGGTTTATATATTCACTTTAAAATGTAAAAATAATAAAATAAAAAAAGAAACAATTAAGAACATTTTATATAAAAAAAAGTGTCATTTATTTAACAAAATATTAATTATGTTAAGAAAAGAGTATTGTTAATTGAGATTTAATGTAAAAAAGTATGAGTTAGTTTGAAATAAAAAAGGCTAAAGGATTAAATGGGCCTTAGGGTTTCTTATTCTGGCCCAAACAAAAATGAATGAGAATCAGAAAAATGGGGGGTGTAAGGCGCCTGATTTATTGGGCTTAGGCATTAGGAAGGGCAAGGCCCAGACGGGTTTGGAACAAGGTTTGTTTTAGGGTTGCGATAGTTTTGTTCATTTCTTAGGGTTACAGAGGCGCGGCGCCGTTCATCTCCTTCGCTTCCTTCGTCTCCTCGCTCGAACCACGTTTCTGATGCTTTTCTTCATCCCAGTTGCCAGGCGTCACCTCCGTTTATCCTCTCTCCATATGGTTGCTCCAGGCGGTGGTTATACCAAAGGTATGTGATCTTGTCTTAACGCAGTAGGGTTTCAGTTCATATGTTATTAGTTCTGATCTTTATTCTTGTTATTTGTTTTCTGTTTGGGGTGCATGAAAAGTGGGAGAAGAAATACTACCTTTGTTGGAGACGGAGGAGGACGGAGCTGGAGGCGCTTTAGGCGGCCAAGGGCGAGGGCGTGTGATGAAGCTGTGCTCTGGAAAACTGGTATTTTGTATTTGCTTTGTAGGTTTAATGGTTTTGTGATGATAACTGAAAACCTTCGTATAACTCTCTTTTCCTCTTCTGTCTACTCGCTTCAGTTGCCTTTGATTGCTTCTTTTCCACTGTTGGCTTCTGTATGATTATTTCATGATGTTGCTTCTAATATTGCTTAGTGGTTGGTCCCTGTGACGAACATAGTTCTGAGGGTTTGTTGTATTTGAGATTACAGGTTTAGCTTCTATTTGAGGCTTATGCTGTTAGCTTTTGCTTGATAGTTTTGTCTGGTTTAGGCTTGGGTTATGAGGTTTTTGGCACAGTTTAGGAGGTTTACTGGCTTAGCAGGTTTGGTATGTTACAGGCTAGCAGGCTTGGCTTGAGGTGAAAACTGAGTTTTGGTTTTGGCCCCAGGTTTGAATGGCTTGATGCTGTTTAAGGCTTGGACATAGGTTTGTGAGTTGGTTTATGCAGGATATGGCAGGTTAAGGCTTGTATGGCTTTGAGGCTGGTTTTGACAGGTTGGTGAAGCAGGTAGTTTGATTTTGTTTGGAGTTTACAGGCCTAAGTTTTGAAAAGCTTTGGTTGAAGTTTGAATCACAGGTTTGAGGAAGGGGCTGTAAGTTGGAAAGCTTCTGTTTAGAGGCTTTGTTACAGTTGGTTTTGTAAGCTTGTGTTTGAAGCAGGTTGGAGGCAGCTCTGTATGTTTTTGTTGATACAGTTTTGTGGTCTTTGCTTTGTGTTATTTCTGCCTCCCTTTTTATATGCTGGTATATCTTGTTTATATCTTTTTTCTAAGCCTAAGTCTACTGTAAGCTACTTCCCTCTCTCTTCTCTCTCTTTACAAATTAAAAGCATATTATATTGCTTACTGTACTTTTTCTCTGAAAAGGTGACTGGCCTTGGAAAGTGATGTATCTTTGAAGGTTGCTTGCATTTGTAGTTTTCCTCTGCATAATTCCTGCTTTCCTGCATACTTTGTGTACTTTGTTGACAGCTTTGAATAGCCTTTGGACAATTTGGATAGTTTGACATCTTTGGCTTAGTTTGTGCAGTTCAGTTTGCAATATGTGACTTGGTTAGGCATTATGCTTCTTTGACAGCTTGTTTGACAATGTACATCAGTTTGCCTTTTGGACTTTATACTTGGTTTGGAATTTTGAAATGGGCAATTTGTTCTTTTGGCATATTCTTTGGTTTGACAAGTTATGCAGTATGGTAGCTTTTGTGCATTTCACATTTTTGCAAACACTTTCTATCCCTCTTTGTGAACCAATAGCAATCTTGTGATTTGCAGAGAGGGGAACAACTGATTCCGGCCAGTTACTTTTAATGATGGGTCCTTTTTTTATCTGTCTACTCTTTTATTATTTCATCTGCCTTTGACTTTTTCCCTTTCTTTGTTTTTGCAGATGAAAATCAATTTGAGCAATGGAGCATCAGATAGAGGATGAAGATTTAGGAAACTTAGGATGCAATTTTATTTTACTTTTAATCATTGTAGCAAATATTATTATAAACACTTGTAAATAATTACTGTATTTAAATAACAATTGTACAAATAATTAAAATAAATAAAAGTCTTTTTATTGATATTCCTTTTAATTCTTCTTCAAATGTTTATTTAATTATTTATAATTCTTAAATTATAATAAATGGAAATAAATCCCAATTATTCTAACTTAGAATAAATAAACAATTAATAAACATTGTTGTCTTAGCATCAATCAATAATAAACCCGGTGTCTCTGTGATCGGTGGATCTGGAACTGACTGTTTAACGCTGGTTCGCGAAATGTCACGGAAGCAAGAGTCGCCACCGTCTTTTATTTTCTCCAACATGGAAAGGACAAAAGCACAGAAAAATTCCTTATTGAGATTAGCTCTCGGTTCGGGAGGTAGATTTATAGAAAGGGAAGGTGTTAGCACCCTTTCTATCCATGGTTATCCGTGGGCTCTTAGATACTTGCTCATTTGTGTTTTCAAAATGTTTGTTTGCTTTTCAAAGTGAGTGGGTTTAAAAAAGTTTCGTTTAAAATTTCAGTTCGACTCTTGTATCAGTCCTCAAGAGTGTTTGAAAAGTTGTTTTTGAAAGCTTTTTTAAAAGTGTCGGTGTGAAAAGAAGTTTTTGATTTGTTTTGAATTAGAGCAAGTATCTACAAGTCATCTACCTACCCTAAGGAATTAGGCTGTGTAAATGTCCTTGAGGTAGTGCTATCCCACCATTGAGAGGTAGGTAGCACCACCGTTGGAGGTGTTCGGGTCAATTCGAGGATTAGGGACAGTGTGGTCACCAGAGCAATAGTAGGACACCTTAGAAGCTACCCCCATGCCATGTTCATGGACATGAGGACTTACTAAAACGTCATATACTCGACGACCACGTTTCGAGGGGCAAGGCAATAGTGAGGCGTACCCTAAGAGTGGTGTGTGAATTGTGTGTCATTTTCAGTTATATTTGTCTTGTCATGCATTGGGTGAGCTATGCTTGTTTTTATTTGGGCATACATTCTTTCATGTGATTAACAGTTTAAAGGTGCGGAATTTAAAGTGCGGAAAGTAAAAGTCCTACGCTATTACAAGGCGCGGGTCTATACATCGCCAAATTAACAAAGACCCGATTTTGAATAAAAATGCGGAAAGTAAATGTCCTAATTATCTATTACAAGGCATTGGGGCAATCACATAATATTAAAAAAGAAAAATAGAAGCATACGCGCGAAAAGGAATTATAATCGAAGGTGCGAGGGCGTTGGACCCTTTAAAGAAATTAAATTAAAATTAAAGGTTAATTAATGATTTAATGAGGAAAAGAAGTTATTTTTAGAGTTTCTGTATTTATGAAAAAAAAGGAAGATTAATTGAAATTAGAAATTTAAATAAAAAACCCTAATGCTAGTTTGTTTTTAATTATTAGAAAATGTTTAAGTTTTGACCTAATTTAACCCTAATTAATTAAATGTCATATTTATTTACAAGATAATTAATAATTAATAATAATAAGAAGAAAAATTTAATTATTGAGAAAAAGAGTAAAAATGCTAGAAACCCTAATTTTTATGTTTTTTAGTTATTAAGAAGTAAATTAAAATTAAAACCCTAAATTAAAACTAAATTGATCATTAAATTTATTTACAAAATTAATAGAAATTAATATCAATAAGATATATTTTTTTGTTTTATGATTTTCTGTTTTTTTGTGTTGTAAAAATTATTTTGGTGAATTAATTAAAATAAATAAAACAAATAAAAAAAAATTGAAAAGAAAGAAGACAATATGCAAACCATGGGGGGTTCCTGCCCAGTTTGGAGGTTCTTGTGAGAGTTTTGGCCCATTAGAAACCTGGCCCCATTGACTTTCCATGTTTGCATGCATGTGGTTGACTGAATGTGTATGGTAGGCTACACGTTCTAGCCTTTTGATTGATCAAAGATCCACTTGTCAAGCTACTGCGTTGGGATGCATGGTGGACTTTGGAGCGTGCACTACATGGGAAAGGGTTAGAAAAAATAGCAACAATTGTATGGGGGACCTGGGAATCGAACCCAGGTCCCAGTACCTACAAGCCAAGCGCACTAACCATCTGAGCCAACGTGCATGTTTGTTAGTATAATGGGACATAAACATTATAATAAGAAAATAAAAGCCAATGATACAAAGCAATAAAAACGCTCCAGATTCAAATACCCCAATCCCATGATGACACGGTAGCATCGTCTTCTTCTTTCTGCAAAAGTATCAAACAAGTAGCGGGGGTTTTAAACCCCCACTAAACAGCATAGCGAATAATAGCGATTAGCACATGCCTTATCATAAATTGAGCGCGATGGTATGGTTTTGTTCGTCATGTCACAACGATTCTGTTCATATTGGTTTCAAGGTCCAATTTTGCCATATGCCTAAAGCCCCAATTTGAGGTTTCAGAAAACCTAGTTGTCGTCCATGGTGGATTCTTGTTCAGGAGCCTATAATCCAATTGGATGATACCAATAGCTTCAGGGAGTCCTCATTAGTGCAAACCAAACAAGAAAAGTGATTAATAGTGCATGAATTATGTTATGCATTTTTGGAAAAGATGACAAACCGTATGGCCTCTATTCTTCAATTCCTGGCGCGTTTGGAATGATTCTTGATGCTAGCAGGTTCCTGGAAGGTCTACCAATGTATTAGAATCCTTTTTAGACCTTGAATCGTCCTCTAACCATGAAATCAGTTTTAAGCTTTTTAATGAAAATTTGCAATTTTGTTTGGCCTCCTTGAGCAGCTTTTTTCGTGTCCTAGGATTAGGTCTTCATTATGCATATATGTGTGAATGAATTAGGTCAAAAAAACAGGCCCAAAGTCTTTGCATTCATGATTCAAAGATTTGATATTTCCATATCTTTTTCAATCCTTTTTCCATTGAAATCTTGCCAAATTTAGATGATTTTGTCCCCTTGAGAAGGTGCACGAAATCTCTTTCACGCGTGGAAGGTATTTGCTGCATAAAAGGATTTAAAAACATTGATTTAGTATTTTTCTTATTTTTAAACTTAATTAAATGAATTAATAGGATTAGAAATTCAATTAATTAATTGAAAATAAGAAAATAACTCCCTTTTAGCTTAATGGGTCGTGCATAGCTTTTGGATAATGTTTCATGGAAGAAAATGAGGCCCATTAGCAATTTTGAGGTATTTGAAGCAAAGTTGACTTTTCAAAATTCCCAAAAATTTCCCAACTTCCACAAGGCATATCTTGCTCAAATTTTAAGATTTGATCATGTTCTTGGACATTTTGGAAAGGTCTTGAAGTCCTCTAACCAATGCCTTTGGTCCCATGTCATTTTGATTTACCAATCTCAAGTTATGGTCTTTGACTTAAAGTGCCTTTTTGTTGACTTTTGAAAATGACCTATAATGTTGAGATTGATAACTTTTTGTGAGAGCATTTCTTGGACTTGAAGTGTGAAGATGAGTTGTAGGAAATGTCATTCTCTTCAAAATGAGCTTTGGATGGAATTTTTCTGATAAACCATGTGGAAGTTATGCTCTGGTCAATTTGCAGTTGACTTTTTCAACTGTCCAAAAATAGAAACTTTTGCATCTTGAGACTTTTTCAGCCATGCTTTGAGAATCATGATCAAGAATTGATCAAATGATGTTTGTGGCTTCAAAATAATATGTTGACCAAAAATTTTGACTTTTGACTGTCAAATGACCATTTTTCCCCTGCAGTTGACTGTTGAGCAATTAGGGTTTTTGACTGTGCAATTTTGTGTTGTAAGTCTTGAAACTTGGCATAAGCATGCTTGACAATGTTTATAGGTATGTGGGACTTGTTTGGACCTTTGGAAACTTCAATTTCTTTGCCAGCACCAAAACCCTAATTTTTTACTGTTAGGAGGCCATTGGACTGTGCAACCTTTGGGGAGATTTTAAAGCATGCTCTTAGCAAATCTTGAAGAAAATGGGAGGGCAAATTTTGGGGTACAACAGTTGCCCCTGTTCAATCTTCTTAGACCTGAGGATGTAGATTGGCTGACGTGCCTTTCGTAATCCGAAGGTGGAAGATGATTGAACACTAGAGTGCCCAGAAATTTGCGCTCACATGTTAGCTTACAGATGCCATTTGGAGGTTGATGGATAGGAATATGGGCTTACAGATGCCATGTTGAGAGGTGATGGATAGGTGGATGGGCTTATAGATGCCATCTGGATGTCGATCGCGTAAGAGATTCCTTAGCGAGAACTTGCGTACCTAAAAAAGAAGATGATTACCTGACCTGTTACAGGAGTTGGTCTTCAAACTCTTTGTGTAAATGTGTCCTGACTGGTTACAGGAATTGAATCCTTAAACCTCTTCAGACGTGCCCTGGCGAGATACAGGAATCGAGTCTGGAGCTTCAAAAGGTGATGAATGACTCAGGGATGGTTACTACCTCAACGGGACGGTGAGAGAACCTTGGATGATTACTACCTCAACAGTAACGATGAGAGAATCTGGGGCGATTACTACCTCAACAGTAACGATGAGAGAATCTGGGGCGATTACTACCTCAACAGTAACGATGAGAGAGTCTGGGGCGATTACTACCTCAACAGTAACGATGAGAGAATCTGGGGCGATTACTACCTCAACAGTAACAATGAGAGAATCTGGGGCGATTACTACCTCAACAGTAACGAAGAGAGAATCTGGGGCGATTACTACCTCAACAGTAACGATGAGAGAATCTGGGGTGATTACTACCTCAATAGTAACGATGAGAGAATCTGGGGCGATTACTACCTCAACAGTAACGATGAGAGAATCTGGGGCGATTACTACCTCAACAGTGACGATGAGAGAATCTGGGGTGATTACTACCTCAACAATAACGATGAGAGAATCTGGGGTGATTACTACCTCAACAGTAACGATGAGAGAATCTGGGGCGATTACTACCTCAACAGTAACGATGAGAGAATCCTGGATGTCTTCTACTGAGTCTTCATTAGGAAAATCTTTAGGAATCGATTTAACTGGACCAGAGAAGGCCTTTGATTGGATCGGCATCAGGAAAATATTTAGGAGTCGATTTAACTGAACCAGGCAAGGTCTTGGAATCTTCAACTGGAATAAGAATCAGGGAGATCTTAGGGTCGATCTGACTGAACCAGAGAAGGCCTTTGACTGGATCGGCATCAGAAAAATCTTTAGGAGTCGATTTAACTGAATCAGGCAAGGTCTTGGAATCTTCAACTGGAACAAGAATTAGGGAGATCTTAGGGTCGATCTGACTGAACCAGAGAAGGTCTTGGATTAACTTTGACTGGATAAGAAATCAGAAAAATCTTTGGGTCGATTTAACTGAACCAGACAAAAGTCTTGGAATATCTTTGACTGGATAAGAATCAGAGAAATCTTAGAATTGATTTAACTAAACCAGACTAAAGTCTTGGAATATAGCTGAGAACTTAACTGGATCTTTCCTGAAAGGTGAAGGTCAGTCATATGCAATGCATGATATGGATCAAGCAATGATATTTTCAACATAAATGAGATTGTAAGTTCATGATGCGTATATGCATGCTGTAATGTATGGAAATGCGATGTTTATGAATGTATGTTTTTGTCTAGGAAAGTAAATCCTTGACGGGTGCCGGGAAGTCACATCCTGGGCTGATGTTGGAGAATAGTGCTTTGTTGTTTCCGCTAAGGATGATAGTTGCAAGAATACCGGTAGGAGAAGATAACTTCGTTGGGGCATAAACTTGGCGAATAGACTACTCTGCGGGGAAAATTATTCTAGCAATCTTGCTGGGAGACAATACTCTATGGGGAGATATCTCCGTTGAGATGTTGATGGTAACTTCGCTGGGGATACCATTGTTATGTTGGAAGTGTTAATAGACTCCGCTGGGGATAAGAAGACTTTGCCGAGGACGATCTTTCTGTGGCTTTTGGCTGAGGATAACCCAGTTATATCTTGGTAGGGAATAACCTTTGAATAAAGCCGGGATACGCGTTCGTGCTCTGCGGGGGGAAGCTTCCAGAATCTACTGGGGATAAGTTTCCTGCTGGGGAGATGGATTCAAACTTTCCTGGGGAAATCTTGAACTATATTGGACTCTCCTGGGGAGATGTACTGTAAGTGACTCTACTGAATGTCTTTATACCGCCGGGGAACAATCTTAGATCAAGACTGTCGGGGATGCTTGTTAGGAATATTCGTATATTGCTGAGGAATGTTGAGATCTGCTGGGAATACCCAACTTCCTTGAGGCTGATAGCTTTGCTTGGGGAGAGTGCATTGACTTGCTGGCCCACTCTCTGGGGAGTCTAGAGATCTTGGTTGCGTCCTTCAGCCGAACCTATCTTGGTACCTTGGTGGACAAAGCAATTAGATCGCTAAGACGGCTCATTATTGCCCCTGTTTCAGTGGTGGGAGAAGAGGACCTGTGAGGTGCTGATAATTGTTGACGGACAAACCTTCTTCTGGTAGACAAGTGACGAGATACCGGGACATAGTCGTACGCTTTTGATCCCTAACTTTTGCCTGGACCGCCCTTTCGGGTTTTCAGTCCACCGGGATACCCATTTTTTCCCAAGCCGCCTTTGCAGGTTTTCGACTTGCCGGGTGTACAGATTTTTCATTTCATCCCTCATTTTGCCCGAACCCTTTTGGTTCGCCAGGAAGCCCTTATTTTTGCCTAGGTGTGTCAACCTAGCGGGTCTTTGATTACGCGTAGTATTTTTTTCGACTATGTCCATGCTCTCAGGATGTAGGGAGGTGCCCCTGTTATTGCGTTGCCACGCTACCAGAAGACGTTTGGTCAGGCAAGATTCGTTGTTGGAATGCCCCAAGTGACTCAGGCGGAGATTTGCCCCGGGCTATTTGGCCTTTGAGAGATTCTCCGAATCTTGATTGGACTGCCCCATATGATGGGCCATGATCATGTCATGCCCCTTGATTGGAAGTGCTTTTGTTCACTAGGTATTCATCGTGCGAATTTCCCTGCTGTTCAAACAAATAGTCATATGCAAACAATGTTATATCAAAAATGCAAAGCTTATGTCTGTCTTGAAGATTTTGAAAATGAATTCTTTTTCATAAAACAAATGAATGTTAGTAAAACGTGATGTCAACTCCGTATTTACCGTAGGCCTTAAGGAGTCAGGATACCTTTTCGTAACAGTATGCTTTCGAACTAACCCATGCTTCAGCTAGGACTTTTAAGGGTTGTAGCGTGGTCTGGTTCACGGTTTAAGAAACAAAGGATAAAGGCTCAAATTATTTGTACCCACCCGCTCTTCGTGATGTTCTTCAAACCTAAACTCAGTTGATCGTGCGTTAGACCTTGTTTGAGTCTTTGCTCTGATATTCTAGTGATGGTGCGGATATTGACAATTTATTTTGAATAGGCAGTCATTTCTTTTTTTGTTGAGGGTTTATAGGACCTCTCTCTTTTCGATTTTACTATCCCTAAATTTTGCCTGAACTGTTTCTTTTGTGATTACAGTCAGCGGGATGCCCCAGTTTTGTAAGTCTCCTTCATAGGTTTTGACTTATTGGGTTTTTATTTTTGAGATATAATGACTGCCTATCCTTATGATTATTCGGGATCATCGCTGTCTTTAGTTTTGTAAGGACTCCTTTGGTGCCATTCGTTATGTACTTGGATCAACTGAGAGGACTACCCTGCCCCAGGTTATGATTAAGGGTTTTAAATTTCGAAAAGAAAAACTCCTACTTCTTTGGCTCGGAGGGGTTGACGAGGGATTATCTTCCTTATAACTCCAGTGTTTAGGGATTGAAACAATGCTTGTACCTCATAAGCGGGGTCTGTTCAAAAGCATATTGTAGATTGCGGTATCGTTTTCGTCATCCTCCCTCAAGAGGCTTAGAATTATTAATCGAGCGTTGATCATCAGAAAAAATATGAAAATAATTTGCATATAGTGAATACGAATATATTGCTTCAAAATAGACATATGTGATGCATTAATGAAATAACAACGTTTACCATGAGTAAATGTTTGAACAAAAGAAAATTACAACTTGAAAAATTCTAATGAACAAAAGTCTTCTAGTCTGAGGGCTTGTTACTTCAACTGGTGCATCTTGTAGAGATGACAGGAGCATTCAGCCTGGCCCATCTGGGTGAAATCCACAGCTCTTTCATTAATCAGGTCTTGGATCTTATTCTTCAGAGCCCAGCAGTCGTCGGTGTCATGTCCTGGACTGTCAGAGTAGTATGCACATCTTTCCTCAGGATTGTACTTTGGGGAGGCTGTGTTGGGATTCTTAGGAGGGTCCCTTAACGTCACCAGATTCAACCTCAACAATTATTGTAAAGCTTGAGACGGTGACACGTTGAGCTTGGTGAACTGCCTTTTAGGCTTGTCTGGCTTGCTCTGATCAGTCTGTTGTTCTTGGCGAGGTCGTTGTTGGACCTGTGAAGTAGTAGCAGCTTGGAGAGGCCCAAACCTTTGACTTCTTGGAGGCTGATTAATGACTTGGTCCCTGACTTGGGCTGGTTGCTTCATGTCTTGATGAAGCTGACTGATCATGGCCCTCAGCTCTCCTTGCTCCTGAGCTAAACTTTGGATGAGAGCCCTTTGCCCTAGCATCTGGGTTTTCAATGTGTCTACCTCAGCTTGTAGACGTTTCAGCCGTTCGTCCTTGTCGTCCTCAGCACTGTTCCTGACCAAAGTCCCCGTGAGGAGTGTTCTCAGCTCTTCCTGCCCCTTGGATAGGCTTAAAAAGATCTCCCTGAATTGAGTCTCTTGAGCATGAGGTCCCTGGTTATCTTGTTGGGAAGCCATTGCTGAAATAAACAGCGAGAAAGGTAAGTGACCTGTAACAAGGGTACCTGTAATGCACTAATATGCATGCAATGTTTTCAAGGACCTCGCGGGGTAAACAAGAAGATTGTCAGAATTGGAAACCGGTAGCTTGATTGAAGGAACTTCATGTTGTAGAGAGTCCTTCTTCAAGGGTCAAAGGCTCACCATATCCAGTGGGTCATAGCCCCTGACAACCTTGGCCGGGGAAAATAAATCCCCTTTGCCCCTTGCTAGACATGTTGGTTCATCATGACCTGCATCACAAGCCCTTGAGATCCTTGAAACGGGTTAGTCTTTATGCAGGATGCATGCAATGGTATGATGTTATGCTATGCATGGAGTAATGTAAGTAAACCCTATTATGAGTCCAGATTAAGGACTGTAAACAAAACCTGCAAGAAACTCATGTGTTAGATAACAAGCATGCAAATAGTCAAGTTGGAAGGCACACAAGTCACACAAGAGAGCCCTTAGAGTTAGGCCAGCATGGGGTCCAGGTATTACCCTCTTTCAGTTTGTTGGTTAAGATCTGTCCTATCAGAAGTAACCGGGTTCTAGAGAATCCCAATATCACTGACTACCCTCAATCGGTCATAACTCCAGCATCGCAATCTTTTCTTGCGGCCAGAACCATCACGAGAGTTTAGCCTCAATGGGCGTAGCATACTGCTACTGTTCTATTGGCCAAGTTGGGTCATTTAAGGTTCTAAGGTCGGTTGGTGCTTAATGACTCCTCAGAAGACCCATATTCTCCTCGTTGCGACACAAGGGATATCGGTACAGACCAAGGTGCCACACCAACGTAGCCACTGCTTCACCCATGTCGGTCTACGCCGGACAGGTCCCTTACAGCTTATGCTACCTAACAGGGTATCCCCAGATCCGGGTTAGGATCTATGTAACTCCGATGCAGCCCACAATATAAAGCAAACAAGCACAACAATTGAAAACACAAGTGATCTTAGTCCTAAGGTACACCTCACTTTATAAGAGTCCCCAGCAGAGTCGCCAATTCTGTGATCGGTGGATCTGGAACTGATTGTTTAACGCTGGTTCGCGAAATGTCGCGGAAGCAAGAGTCGCCACCGTCTTTTATTTTCTCCAACATGGAAAGGACAAAAGCACAGAAAAATTCCTTATTGAGATTAGCTCTCGGTTCGGGAGGTAGATTTATAGAAAGGGAAGGTGTTAGCACCCTTTCTATCCATGGTTATCCATGGGCTCTTAGATACTTGCTCATTTGTGTTTTCAAAATGTTTGTTTTCTTTTCAAAGTGAGTGGGTTTGAAAAAGTTTCGTTTAAAATTTCAGTTCGACTCTTGTATCAGTCCTCAAGAGTGTTTGAAAAGTTGTTTTTGAAAGCTTTTTGAAAAGTGTCGGTGTGAAAAGAAGTTTTTGATTTGTTTTGAATTAGAGAAAGTATCTACGAGTCATCTACCTACCCTAAGGAATTAGGCTGTGTAAATGTCCTTGAGGTAGTGCTATCCCACCATTGAGAGGTAGGTAGCACCACCGTTGGAGGTGTTCGGGTCAATTCGAGGATTAGGGACAGTGTGGTCACCAGAGCAATAGTAGGACACCTTAGAAGCTACCCCCATGCCATGTTCATGGACATGAGGACTTACTAAAACGTCCTATACTCGACGACCACGTTTCGAGGGACAAGGCAATAGTGAGGCGTACCCTAAGAGTGGTGTGTGAATTGTGTGTCATTTTCAGTTATATTTGTCTTGTCATGCATTGGGTGAGCTACGCTTGTTTTTATTTGGGCATACATTCTTTCATGTGATTAACAGTTTAAAGGTGCGGAATTTAAAATGCGGAAAGTAAAAGTCCTACGCTATTACAAGGCGCGGGTCTATACATCGCCAAATTAACAAAGACCCGATTTTGAATAAAAATGCGGAAAGTAAATGTCCTAATTATCTATTACAAGGCTTTGGGGCAATTACATAAGATTAAAAAAGAAAAATAGAAGCAAACGCGCGAAAAGGAATTATAATCGAAGGTGCGAGGGCGTTGGACCCTTTAAAGAAATTAAATTAAAATTAAAGGTTAATTAATGATTTAATGAGGAAAAGAAGTTATTTTTGGAGTTTTTGTATTTATGAAAAAAAAAAGGAAGATTAATTGAAATTAGAAATTTAAATAAAAAACCCTAATTCTAGTTTGTTTTTAATTATTAGAAAATGTTTAAGTTTTGACCTAATTTAACCCTAATTAATTAAATGTCATATTTATTTACAAGATAATTAATAATTAATAATAATAAGAAGAAAAATTTAATTATTGAGAAAAAGAGTAAAAATGCTAGAAACCCTAATTTTTATGTTTTTTAGTTATTAAGAAGTAAATTAAAATTAAAACCCTAAATTAAAACTAAATTGATCATTAAATTTATTTACAAAATTAATAGAAATTAATATTAATAAAATATATTTTTTTGTTTTATGATTTTCTGTTTTTTTGTGTTGTAAAAATTATTTTGGTGAATTAATTAAAATAAATAAAACAAATAAAAAAAATTGAAAAGAAAGAAGACAATATGCAAACCATGGGGGGTTCCTGCCCAGTTTGGAGGTTCTTGTGAGAGTTTTGGCCCATTAGAAACCTGGCCCCATTGACTTTCCATATTTGCATGCATGTGGTTGACTGAATGTGTATGGTAGGCTACACGTTCTAGCCTTTTGATTGATCAGGGATCCACTTGTCAAGCTACTGCGTTGGGATGCATGGTGGACTTTGGAGCGTGCACTGCATGGGAAAGGGTTAGAAAAAATAGCAACAATTGTATGGGGGACCTGGGAATCGAACCCAGGTCCCAGTACCTGCAAGCCAAGCGCACTAACCATCTGAGCCAACGTGCATGTTTGTTAGTATAATGGGACATAAACATTATAATAAGAAAATAAAAGCCAATGATACAAAGCAATAAAAACGCTCCAGATTCAAATACCCCAATCCCATGATGACACGGTAGCATCGTCTTCTTCTTTATGCAAAAGTATCAAACAAGTAGCGGGGGTTTTAAACCCCCACTAAACAGCATAGCGAATAATAGCGATTAGCACATGCCTTATCATAAATTGAGCGCGATGGTATGGTTTTGTTCGTCATGTCACAACGATTCTGTTCATATTGGTTTCAAGGTCCAATTTTGCCATATGCCTAAAGCCCCAATTTGAGGTTTCAGAAAACCTAGTTGTCGTCCATGGTGGATTCTTGTTCAGGAGCCTATAATCCAATTGGATGATACCAATAGCTTCAGGGAGTCCTCATTAGTGCAAACCAAACAAGAAAAGTGATTAATAGTGCATGAATTATGTTATGCATTTTTGGAAAAGATGACAAACCGTATGGCCTCTATTCTTCAATTCCTGGCGCGTTTGGAATGATTCTTGATGCTAGCAGGTTCCTGGAAGGTCTACCAATGTATTAGAATCCTTTTTAGACCTTGAATCGTCCTCTAACCATGAAATCAGTTTTAAGCTTTTTAATGAAAATTTGCAATTTTGTTTGGCCTCCTTGAGCAGCTTTTTTCGTGTCCTAGGATTAGGTCTTCATTATGCATATATGTGTGAATGAATTAGGTCAAAAAAACAGGCCCAAAGTCTTTGCATTCATGATTCAAAGATTTGATATTTCCATATCTTTTTCAATCCTTTTTCCATTGAAATCTTGCCAAATTTAGATGATTTTGTCCCCTTGAGAAGGTGCACGAAATCTCTATCACACGTGGAAGGTATTTGCTGCATAAAAGGATTTAAAAACATTGATTTAGTATTTTTCTTATTTTTAAACTTAATTAAATGAATTAATAGGATTAGAAATTCAATTAATTAATTGAAAATAAGAAAATAACTCCCTTTTAGCTTAATGGGTCGTGCATAGCTTTTGGATAATGTTTCATGGAAGAAAATGAGGCCCATTAGCAATTTTGAGGTATTTGAAGCAAAGTTGACTTTTCAAAATTCCCAAAAATTTCCCAACTTCCACAAGGCATATCTTGCTCAAATTTTAAGATTTGATCATGTTCTTGGACATTTTGGAAAGGTCTTGAAGTCCTCTAACCAATGCCTTTGGTCCCATGTCATTTTGATTTACCAATCTCAAGTTATGGTCTTTGACTTAAAGTGCCTTTTTGTTGACTTTTGAAAATGACCTATAATGTTGAGATTGATAACTTTTTGTGAGAGCATTTCTTGGACTTGAAGTGTGAAGATGAGTTGTAGGAAATGTCATTCTCTTCAAAATGAGCTTTGGATGGAATTTTTCTGATAAACCATGTGGAAGTTATGCTCTGGTCAATTTGCAGTTGACTTTTTCAACTATCCAAAAATAGAAACTTTTGCATCTTGAGACTTTTTCAGCCATGCTTTGAGAATCATGATCAAGAATTGATCAAATGATGTTTGTGGCTTCAAAATAATATGTTGACCAAAAATTTTGACTTTTGACTGTCAAATGACCATTTTTCCCCTGCAGTTGACTGTTGAGCAATTAGGGTTTTTGACTGTGCAATTTTGTGTTGTAAGTCTTGAAACTTGGCATAAGCATGCTTGACAATGTTTATAGGTATGTGGGACTTGTTTGGACCTTTGGAAACTTCAATTTCTTTGCCAGCACCAAAACCCTAATTTTTTACTGTTAGGAGGCCATTGGACTATGCAACCTTTGGGGAGATTTTAAAGCATGCTCTTAGCAAATCTTGAAGAAAATGGGAGGGCAAATTTTGGGGTACAACAGTTGCCCCTGTTCAATCTTCTTAGACCTGAGGATGTAGATTGGCTGACGTGCCTTTCGTAATCCGAAGGTGGAAGATGATTGAACACTAGAGTGCCCAGAAATTTGCGCTCACATGTTAGCTTACAGATGCCATTTAGAGGTTGATGGATAGGAATATGGGCTTACAGATGCCATGTTGAGAGGTGATGGATAGGTGGATGGGCTTATAGATGCCATCTGGATGTCGATCGCGTAAGAGATTCCTTAGCGAGAACTTGCGTACCTAAAAAAGAAGATGATTACCTGACCTGTTACAGGAGTTGGTCTTCAAACTCTTTGTGTAAATGTGTCCTGACTGGTTACAGGAATTGAATCCTTAAACCTCTTCAGACGTGCCCTGGCGAGATACAGGAATCGAGTCTGGAGCTTCAAAAGGTGATGAATGACTCAGGGATGGTTACTACCTCAACGGGACGGTGAGAGAACCTTGGATGATTACTACCTCAACAGTAACGATGAGAGAATCTGGGGCGATTACTACCTCAACAGTAACGATGAGAGAATCTGGGGCGATTACTACCTCAACAGTAACGATGAGAGAGTCTGGGGCGATTACTACCTCAACAGTAACGATGAGAGAATTTGGGGCGATTACTACCTCAACAGTAACAATGAGAGAATCTGGGGCGATTACTACCTCAACAGTAACGAAGAGAGAATCTGGGGCGATTACTACCTCAACAGTAACGATGAGAGAATCTGGGACGATTACTACCTCAACAGTAACGATGAGAGAATCTGGGGCGATTACTACCTCAACAGTAACGATGAGAGAATCTGGGGGGATTACTACCTCAACAGTGACGATGAGAGAATCTGGGGTGATTACTACCTCAACAATAACGATGAGAGAATCTGGGGTGATTACTACCTCAACAGTAACGATGAGAGAATCTGGGGCGATTACTACCTCAACAGTAACGATGAGAGAATCCTGGATGTCTTCTACTGAGTCTTCATTAGGAAAATCTTTAGGAATCGATTTAACTGGACCAGAGAAGGCCTTTGACTGGATCGGCATCAGGAAAATCTTTAGGAGTCGATTTAACTGAACCAGGCAAGGTCTTGGAATCTTCAACTGGAATAAGAATCAGGGAGATCTTAGGGTCGATCTGACTGAACCAGAGAAGGCCTTTGACTGGATCGGCATCAGAAAAATCTTTAGGAGTCGATTTAACTGAATCAGGCAAGGTCTTGGAATCTTCAATTGGAATAAGAATCAGGGAGATCTTAGGGTCGATCTGACTGAACCAGAGAAGGTCTTGGATTAACTTTGACTGGATAAGAAATCAGAAAAATCTTTGGGTCGATTTAACTGAACCAGACAAAAGTCTTGGAATATCTTTGACTGGATAAGAATCAGAGAAATCTTAGAATTGATTTAACTGAACCAGACTAAAGTCTTGGAATATAGCTAAGAACTTAACTGGATCTTTCCTGAAAGGTGAAGGTCAGTCATATGCAATGCATGATATGGATCAAGCAATGATATTTTCAACATAAATGAGATTGTAAGTTCATGATGCGTATATGCATGCTGTAATGTATGGAAATGCGATGTTTATGAATGTATGTTTTTGTCTAGGAAAGTAAATCCTTGACGGGTGCCGGGAAGTCACATCCTGGGCTGATGTTGGAGAATAGTGCTTTGTTGTTTCCGCTAAGGATGATAGTTGCAAGAATACCGGTAGGAGAAGATAACTTCGTTGGGGCATAAACTTGGCGAATAGACTACTCTGCGGGGAAAATTATTCTAGCAATCTTGCTGGGAGACAATACTCTATGGGGAGATATCTCCGTTGAGATATTGATGGTAACTTCGCTGGGGATACCATTGTTATGTTGGAAGTGTTAATAGACTCCGCTGGGGATAAGAAGACTTTGCCGAGGACGATTTTTCTGTGGCTTTTGGCTGAGGATAACCCAGTTATATCCTGGTAGGGAATAACCTTTGAATAAAGCCGGGAGACGCGTTCGTGCTCTGCGGGGGGAAGCTTCCAGAATCTACTGGGGATAAGTTTCCTGCTGGGGAGATGGATTCAAACTTTCCTGGGGAAATCTTGAACTATATTGGACTCTCCTGGGGAGATGTACTGTAAGTGACTCTACTGAATGTCTTTATACCGCCGGGGAACAATCTTAGATCAAGACTGTCGGGGATGCTTGTTAGGAATATTCGTATATTGCTGAGGAATGTTGAGATCTGCTGGGAATACCCAACTTCCTTGAGGCTGATAGCTTTGCTTGGGGAGAGTGCATTGACTTGCTGGCCCACTCTCTGGGGAGTCTAGAGATCTTGGTTGCGTCCTTCAGCCGAACCTATCTTGGTACCTTGGTGGACAAAGCAATTAGATCGCTAAGACGGCTCATTATTGCCCCTGTTTCAGTGGTGGGAGAAGAGGACCTGTGAGGTGCTGATAATTGTTGACGGACAAACCTTCTTCTGGTAGACAAGTGACGAGATATCGGGACATAGTCGTACGCTTTTGATCCCTAACTTTTGCCTGGACCGCCCTTTCGGGTTTTCAGTCCACCGGGATACCCATTTTTTCCCAAGCCGCCTTTGCAGGTTTTCGACTTGCCGGGTGTACAGATTTTTCATTTCATCCCTCATTTTGCCCGAACCCTTTTGGTTCGCCAGGAAGCCCTTATTTTTGCCTAGGTGTGTCAACCTAGCGGGTCTTTGATTACGCGTAGTATTTTTTTCGACTATGTCCATGCTCTCAGGATGTAGGGAGGTGCCCCTGTTATTGCGTTGCCACGCTACCAGAAGACGTTTGGTCAGGCAAGATTCGTTGTTGGAATGCCCCAAGTGACTCAGGCGGAGATTTGCCCCGGGCTATTTGGCCTTTGAGAGATTCTCCGAATCTTGATTGGACTGCCCCATATGATGGGCCATGATCATGTCATGCCCCTTGATTGGAAGTGCTTTTGTTCACTAGGTATTCATCGTGCGAATTTCCCTGCTGTTCAAACAAATAGTCATATGCAAACAATGTTATATCAAAAATGTAAAGCTTATGTCTGTCTTGAAGATTTTGAAAATGAATTCTTTTTCATAAAACAAATGAATGTTAGTAAAATGTGATGTCAACTCCGTATTTACCGTAGGCCTTAAGGAGTCAGGATACCTTTTCGTAACAGTATGCTTTCGAACTAACCCATGCTTCAGCTAGGACTTTTAAGGGTTGTAGCGTGGTCTGGTTCACGGTTTAAGAAACAAAGGATAAAGGCTCAAATTATTTGTACCCACCCGCTCTTCGTGATGTTCTTCAAACCTAAACTCAGTTGATCGTGCGTTAGACCTTGTTTGAGTCTTTGCTCTGATATTCTAGTGATGGTGCGGATATTGACAATTTATTTTGAATAGGCAGTCATTTCTTTTTTTGTTGAGGGTTTATAGGACCTCTCTCTTTTCGATTTTACTATCACTAAATTTTGCCTGAACTGTTTCTTTTGTGATTACAGTCAGCGGGATGCCCCAGTTTTGTAAGTCTCCTTCATAGGTTTTGACTTATTGGGTTTTTATTTTTGAGATATAATGACTGCCTATCCTTATGATTATTCGGGATCATCGCTGTCTTTAGTTTTGTAAGGACTCCTTTGGTGCCATTCGTTATGTACTTGGATCAACTGAGAGGACTACCCTGCCCCAGGTTATGATTAAGGGTTTTAAATTTCGAAAAGAAAAACTCCTACTTCTTTGGCTCGGAGGGGTTGACGAGGGATTATCTTCCTTATAACTCCAGTGTTTAGGGATTGAAACAATACATGTACCTCATAAGCGGGGTCTGTTCAAAAGCATATTGTAGATTGCGGTATCGTTTTCGTCATCCTCCCTCAAGAGGCTTAGAATTATTAATCGAGCGTTGATCATCAGAAAAAATATGAAAATAATTTGCATATAGTGAATACGAATATATTGCTTCAAAATAGACATATGCGATGCATTAATGAAATAACAACGTTTAACATGAGTAAATGTTTGAACAAAAGAAAATTACAACTTGAAAAATTCTAATGAACAAAAGTCTTCTAGTCTCAGGGCTTGTTACTTCAACTGGTGCATCTTGTAGAGATGACAGGAGCATTCAGCCTGGCCCATCTGGGTGAAATCCACAGCTCTTTCATTAATCAGGTCTTGGATCTTATTCTTCAGAGCCCAGCAGTCGTCGGTGTCATGTCCTAGACTGTCAGAGTGGTATGCACATCTTTCCTCAGGATTGTACTTTGGGGAGGCTGTGTTGGGATTCTTAGGAGGGTCCCTTAACGTCACCAGATTCAACCTCAACAATTGTTGTAAAGCTTGAGACGGTGACACGTTGAGCTTGGTGAACTGCCTTTTAGGCTTGTCTGGCTTGCTCTGATCAGTCTGTTGTTCTTGGCGAGGTCGTTGTTGGACCTGTGAAGTAGTAGCAGCTTGGAGAGGCCCAAACCTTTGACTTCTTGGAGGCTGATTAATGACTTGGTCCCTGACTTGGGCTGGTTGCTTCATGTCTTGATGAAGCTGACTGATCATGGCCCTCAGCTCTCCTTGCTCCTGAGCTAAACTTTGGATGAGAGCCCTTTGCCCTAGCATCTGGGTTTTCAATGTGTCTACCTCAGCTTGTAGACGTTTCAGCCGTTCGTCCTTGTCGTCCTCAGCACTGTTCCTGACCAAAGTCCCCGTGAGGAGTGTTCTCAGCTCTTCCTGCCCCTTGGATAGGCTTAAAAAGATCTCCCTGAACTGAGTCTCTTGAGCATGAGGTCCCTGGTTATCTTGTTGGGAAGCCATTGCTTAAATAAACAGCGAGAAAGGTAAGTGACCTGCAACAAGGGTACCTGTAATGCACTAATATGCATGCAATGTTTTCAAGGACCTCGCGGGGTAAACAAGAAGATTGTCAGAATTGGAAACCGGTAGCTTGATTGAAGGAACTTCATGTTGTAGAGAGTCCTTCTTCAAGGGTCAAAGGCTCACCATATCCAGTGGGTCATAGCCCCTGACAACCTTGGCCGGGGAAAATAAATCCCCTTTGCCCCTTGCTAGACATGTTGGTTCATCATGACCTGCATCACAAGCCCTTGAGATCCTTGAAACGGGTTAGTCTTTATGCAGGATGCATGCAATGGTATGATGTTATGCTATGCATGGAGTAATGTAAGTAAACCCTATTATGAGTCCAGATTAAGGACTGTAAACAAAACCTGCAAGAAACTCATGTGTTAGATAACAAGCATGCAAATAGTCAAGTTGGAAGGCACACAAGTCACACAAGAGAGCCCTTAGAGTTAGGCCAGCATGGGGTCCAGGTATTACCCTCTTTCAGTTTGTTGGTTAAGACCTGTCCTATCAGAAGTAACCGGGTTCTAGAGAATCCCAATATCACTGACTACCCTCAATCGGTCATAACTCCAGCATCGCAATCTTTTCTTGCGGCCAGAACCATCACGAGAGTTTAGCCTCAATGGGCGTAGCATACTGCTACTGTTCTATTGGCCAAGTTGGGTCATTTAAGGTTCTAAGGTCGGTTGGTGCTTAATGACTCCTCAGAAGACCCATATTCTCCTCGTTGCGACACAAGGGATATTGGTACAGACCAAGGTGCCACACCAACGTAGCCACTGCTTCACCCATGTCGGTCTACGCCGGACAGGTCCCTCACAGCTTATGCTACCTAACAGGGTATCCCCAGATCCGGGTTAGGATCTATGTAACTCCGATGCAGCCCACAATATAAAGCAAACAAGCACAACAATTGAAAACACAAGTGATCTTAGTCCTAAGGTACACCTCACTTTATAAGAGTCCCCAGCAGAGTCGCCAGTTCTGTGATCGGTGGATCTGGAACTGACTGTTTAACGCTGGTTCGTGAAATGTCGCGGAAGCAAGAGTCGCCACCGTCTTTTATTTTCTCCAACATGGAAAGGACAAAAGCACAGAAAAATTCCTTATTGAGATTAGCTCTTGGTTCGGGAGGTAGATTTATAGAAAGGGAAGGTGTTAGCACCCTTTCTATCCATGGTTATCCATGGGCTCTTAGATACTTGCTCATTTGTGTTTTCAAAATGTTTGTTTTCTTTTCAAAGTGAGTGGGTTTGAAAAAGTTTCGTTTAAAATTTCAGTTCGACTCTTGTATCAGTCCTCAAGAGTGTTTGAAAAGTTGTTTTTGAAAGCTTTTTGAAAAGTGTCGGTGTGAAAAGAAGTTTTTGATTTGTTTTGAATTAGAGCAAGTATCTACGAGTCATCTACCTACCCTAAGGAATTAGGCTGTGTAAATGTCCTTGAGGTAGTGCTATCCCACCATTGAGAGGTAGGTAGCACCACCGTTGGAGGTGTTCGGGTCAATTCGAGGATTAGGGACAGTGTGGTCACCAGAGCAATAGTAGGACACCTTAGAAGCTACCCCCATGCCATGTTCATGGACATGAGGACTTACTAAAACGTCCTATACTCGACGACCACGTTTCGAGGGGCAAGGCAATAGTGAGGCGTACCCTAAGAGTGGTGTGTGAATTGTGTGTCATTTTCAGTTATATTTGTCTTGTCATGCATTGGGTGAGCTACGCTTGTTTTTATTTGGGCATACATTCTTTCATGTGATTAACAGTTTAAAGGTGCAGAATTTAAAATGCGGAAAGTAAAAGTCCTACGCTATTACAAGGCGCGGGTTTATACATCGCCAAATTAACAAAGACCCGATTTTGAATAAAAATGCGGAAAGTAAATGTCCTAATTATCTATTACAAGGCTTTGGGGCAATTACATAAGATTAAAAAAGAAAAATAGAAGCAAACGCGCGAAAAGGAATTATAATCGAAGGTGCGAGGGCGTTGGACCCTTTAAAGAAATTAAATTAAAATTAAAGGTTAATTAATGATTTAATGAGGAAAAGAAGTTATTTTTGGAGTTTTTGTATTTATGAAAAAAAAAGGAAGATTAATTGAAATTAGAAATTTAAATAAAAAACCCTAATTCTAGTTTGTTTTTAATTATTAGAAAATGTTTAAGTTTTGACCTAATTTAACCCTAATTAATTAAATGTCATATTTATTTACAAGATAATTAATAATTAATAATAATAAGAAGAAAAATTTAATTATTGAGAAAAAGAGTAAAAATGCTAGAAACCCTAATTTTTATGTTTTTTAGTTATTAAGAAGTAAATTAAAATTAAAACCCTAAATTAAAACTAAATTGATCATTAAATTTATTTACAAAATTAATAGAAATTAATATTAATAAAATATATTTTTTTGTTTTATGATTTTCTGTTTTTTTGTGTTGTAAAAATTATTTTGGTGAATTAATTAAAATAAATAAAACAAATAAAAAAAATTGAAAAGAAAGAAGACAATATGCAAACCATGGGGGGTTCCTGCCCAGTTTGGAGGTTCTTGTGAGAGTTTTGGCCCATTAGAAACCTAGCCCCATTGACTTTCCACGTTTGCATGCATGTGGTTGACTGAATGTGTATGGTAGGCTACACGTTCTAGCCTTTTGATTGATAAGGGATCCACTTGTCAAGCTACTGCATTGGGATGCATGGTGGACTTTGCAGCGTGCACTGCATGGGAAAGGGTTAGAAAAAATAGCAACAATTGTATGGGGGACCTGGGAATCAAACCTAGGTCCCAGTACCTGCAAGCCAAGCGCACTAACCATCTGAGCCAACGTGCATGTTTGTTAGTATAATGGGACATAAACATTATAATAAGAAAATAAAAGCCAATGATACAAAGCAATAAAAACGCGCCAGATTCAAATACCCCAATCCCATGATGACACGGTAGCATCGTCTTCTTCTTTCTGCAAAAGTATCAAACAAGTAGCGGGGTTTTTAAACCCCCACTAAACAGCATAGCGAATAATAGCGATTAGCACATGCCTTATCATAAATTGAGCGCGATGGTATGGTTTTGTTCGTCATGTCACAACGATTCTGTTCATATTGGTTTCAAGGTCCAATTTTGCCATATGCCTAAAGCCCCAATTTGAGGTTTCAGAAAACCTAGTTGTCGTCCATGGTGGATTCTTGTTCAGGCGCCTATAATCCAATTGGATGATACCAATAGCTTCAGGGGGTCCTCATTAGTGCAAACCAAACAAGAAAAGTGATTAATAGTGCATGAATTATGTTATGCATTTTTGGAAAAGATGACAAACCGTATGGCCTCTATTCTTCAATTCCTGGCGCGTTTGGAATGATTCTTGATGCTAGCAGGTTCCTGGAAGGTCTACCAATGTATTAGAATCTTTTTTAGACCTTGAATCGTCCTCTAACCATGAAATCAGTTTTAAGCTTTTTAATGAAAATTTGCAATTTTGTTTGGCCTCCTTGAGCAGCTTTTTTCGTGTCCTAGGATTAGGTCTTCATTATGCATATATGTGTGAATGAATTAGGTCAAAAAATCAGGCCCAAAGTCTTTGCATTCATGATTCAAATATTTGATATTTCCATATCTTTTTCAATCCTTTTTCCATTGAAATCTTGCCAAATTTAGATGATTTTGTCCCCTTGAGAAGGTGCACGAAATTTCTATCACATGTGGAAGGTATTTGCTGCATAAAAGGATTTAAAAACATTGATTTAGTATTTTTCTTATTTCTAAACTTAATTAAATGAATTAATAGGATTAGAAATTCAATTAATTAATTGAAAATAAGAAAATAACTCCCTTTTAGCTTAATGGGTCGTGCATAGCTTTTGGATAATGTTTCATGGAAGAAAATGAGGCCCATTAGCAATTTTGAGGCATTTGAAGCAAAGTTGACTTTTCAAAATTCCCAAAAATTTCCCAACTTCCACAAGGCATATCTTGCTCAAATTTTAAGCTTTGATCATGTTCTTGGACATTTTGGAAAGTTCTTGAAGTCCTCTAACCAATGCCTTTGGTCCCATGTCATTTTGATTTACCAATCTCAAGTTATGGTCTTTGACTTAAAGTGCCTTTTTGTTGACTTTTGAAAATGACCTATAATGTTGAGATTGATAACTTTTTGTGAGAGCATTTCTTGGACTTGAAGTGTGAAGATGAGTCGTAGGAAATGTCATTCTCTTCAAAATGAGCTTTGGATGGAATTTTTCTGATAAACCATGTGGAAGTTATGCTCTAGTCAATTTGCAGTTGACTTTTTCAGCTATCCAAAAATAGAAACTTTTGCATCTTGAGACTTTTTGAGCCATGCTTTGAGAATCATGATCAAGAATTGATCAAATGATGTTTGTGGCTTCAAAATAAGATGTTGACCAAAATTTTTGACTTTTGACTGTCAAATGACCATTTTGCCCCTGCAGTTGACTGTTGAGCAATTATGGTTTTTGACTGTGCAATTTTGTGCTGTAAGTCTTGAAACTTGGCATAAGGATGCTTGACAATGTTTATAGGTATGTGGGACTTGTTTGGACCTTTGGAAACTTCAATTTCTTTGCCAGCACCAAAACCCTAATTTTTTACTGTTAGGAGGCCATTGGACTGTGCAACCTTTGGGGAGATTTTAAAGCATGCTCTTAGCAAATCTTGAAGAAAATGGGAGGGAAAATTTTGGGGTACAACAGTCTCAAATAGCCATAAGCATTGCACAGTCAAATCAAACAAACATCCATATTCTTTTGCCTTTACTAATCATACCAAGCACTGCAAGCTCTCAATTCAAATGTCTTAATCCAAATCTCAGAGTAGATTGAAAAGAACTGCAGAATTAATTCTTTCTGAGAATGCGCGCACAAAACCCTGATTCTTGATTTAATTTTCACAGAAGCGCCTGTCTGATCAAACCATGAGCCTAAACTCAAACAAACCCTAGCAATCTACTTGAACTGTTCCAGAGCCATGAAAACCCTAATTTGGGTAGACTGACAAGAAAAAGTCTGTTTGACTGATTCTTACGCCAATTTGAAAAGTCAAGGAAAACCCGAAGCTGTGTTTTCTTGTGGAAAAATAGGAGGGAAAATTTTGGGGTACAACACAGCACAATCTCATTTATTTTGAGAACATCATTGCTCGATACATGTCATGCATTACATACGACTAACTCTTTACATTTCAGGAAAAGATACAATCAAATTCTCACAAAATTAAAGCTATGAAGCCCGGGTCCGACCGGATAGTATCTTAATTTTCCAATCATATTTTGAAGCCCGGAGAACAACTGGATAACAGTATCAAGCCGTGAAGCCTGGATTACGACCGGATAACAGCTCAGCAAATTATTGTGAAGCCTGGATTACGACCAGATAGCAATACAAGTTACTATGAAGCCTGGATTACGACCAGATAGCATCCAAAGACACCATGAAGCATGGATTCTACCAGATAGTGGTATATCTTTAATACAAGTTATGAAGTCCAGGTTCGACCGAATAGTATCTTGATTTCTCCAAACACCATGAAGCCTGGATTCGACCAGATAATGGTATAAAACATCGTGAAGCCTGGATTACGACCAAATAGCGGTAAAAGACACTGAAGCCTGGATTACGACCAGATAACACTGAGGGACACTGTGAAGCTTGGATTTCGACCAAATAGCAGTCTACCCGACCAATTACTATGAAGTCCAGAAATCGACCGGATATTAGTAGGCCTAAAAATCAAAGGGAAGCCCGGAGGCGACCGGATAACCACTTGATTTCTTCTGAAGCCTGGATTATGACCAGATAAGAAGTAAGGTATTGTGAAGCATGGATTACGACCAGATAGCAGTACAGAACACCATGAAGCCTGGATTCGACCGGATAGTAGTATAAAACATCATGAAGCCTAGATTACGACCAGATAGCGGTAAAGGACTGAAGCCTGGATTACGACCAAATAGCAGTACAAGACACTGTGAAGCTTGGATTTCGACCAAATAGCAGTTTACCTGGACAATTACTAAGAAGCCCTGAGTCGACCGAATATTAGTGTGCCCTATATTCAAGTTAAAGCCCGGATGCGACCGGATAACAACTTAATTCCTTCTGAAGCCTGGATTACGATCAGATAAGAATCGAGAAATTGTGAAGCCTGGATTACAACCAGATAGCAAGTTCAATCTCATCTCCTCAGTAAGTCACTGTAAAGCCTGTATTACGACCAGATAGCAGTCGATCTTATCACTATGAATCTTGGATCACGACCATATAGTAGTTCATTTTCACCTCTTCGACTAAGAGACGATTTCCCAGTAGAATAACGGACGACTGAAGCTCCTAAAATTCAACTTTTCTCAAGACAGAGACCAACATTCCCCAGCGAAATCCTCCTTAACAACAGGTATATCGGCACCCGCAGAGGAATCTCTCATGCGATCGACACTCCTTCGAATGGCATATTTAAGCCCATCTCCTGTCATCAATCTCCAGATGGCATCTATAAGCCCATTCCCGGCATCACAAGACAAGTACCACTTCATGCGAGTGCAAATTTCTAGGCACTCTAGTGTTCAATCATCTTCCACCTTCGGATCACAAAAGGCAGGCAAGCCAATCTACATCTTCAGGTTTAAGAATATTGAATAGGGGCAGTTGTTGTACCCCAAAATTTGCCTTCCCATATTTCTTAAAACATTTCAAGTAAGATCCTCAATTTGCTCAAGGAAGTCCAAGGGTTGACCAGACAAACTCTCTCCTAAGACAGTCTACCTCAAATTAGGGTTTCATGTTGCATCAAGATACTTGAGTCCAAGGGATCCCAAATGCTCACCATTGTACTAATATGTTCTCAAGATCATCCATGTCAAGTTTCAGGCCTTGCAGAGGAAGTTTGCTCAGTCAATTGCTCAAAGGCCCGAAAATCGACTATGCTAGGGAAAAGGTCAACGGTGGCCCACATACAGTCAAACTTCAATATTTTTGGTCAACATTCTCATTTTAAAGTAGTGCTCATCATTTGATAAAGGTTTGATCATGATTCCTCAAGGATTTCTCACAATTCATCAAAACCCAAGAGTTGCTAAATTAGGGTTTTGCAGGAAAAGTCAACTCAACTTTGACCAAGCATAACTTTCTCATACTTTATTCGAAATGACCCATCCAAAGATCATTTTGAAGAGGATGCAATTCCCTACATTTCATCTTTATCTCCCAAGTTCAAAATATGCACTCACAAGAAGTTATGAATTTTGACATTATAGGTCACTTTGAAAAGTCAACAAAAACACCCTTTTTGTCAAAGCTTCATACATGAACATGGAAGACTCAATTGAGATAATACCAAAAAGGATGCTTATAGGACATCTCAATCTTTCTAAAAAGTCCAAGAACACCTTCATATAGTCAAAATTGAAGAAGTTATGCATTGGTGAAGTTGACATTTTTTGCAAAATTGCCAAAAGTCAAATATGCCTCAAATTGCAATTTTTGTCAAATGGGCCCAACTTTTTGTACTTGTTTTGAGTTTGTAACATGGTCCACAACCCATGATCCTTCCCACTTGCCCTTATTTTATTTTTGCCATTTATTTTGGTTTTTTATTTCAATTAAATCAAATTAAATCAAAATAAATCATGGAAATATCAAAATCATTTAAGAATTAAGATTTTATGCATATTTCAGGTCCCTTATACAGCTAGCAACAAAATCAAATCGTGCAAGGCATGTTTGTGCATAAAAAGATTGATTTTTGTCTTATTTTGGAAAGATCTTCATGGGAATCAAATCATGATAAAAGACCATAATTGAAAAAGATTGGAGACACATTTGTAAACCTAATTCGATCATTGGTATATAGTGGAAAAATGCAGACCAAAAGGACAAGGTTTTGAGGCGTGTAGAGTGAAGGACAAACTTGAAAAAATCAAGAAAAAGTGGTGATCTGTTTTCATATTCCCAGGTACTTTTAAGCCTTGCCAAGCATTCCTTTCGTTTTCTGGGCATTCAAGGAGTCCATAGCAATCAAAAGCAAGCCTTTTCGTGCACTAAAACTCGCTGTAAGTGATTCACGGATTTGACATATTCTTGAAATCGAATATCATTGTTTAAGCATTTGTAGCATGAATCGTGTATATATTCTGAATCCTGGAAGCATTTGCAAGCTATTGGTAACAGTTAATTGCGTTTTTTCTAACCCTATATAGATATGTCATTGTTAGGGTTTTTTGTCTCGTTTTGGGATCTTCTTGTACAGGCAAAATTGGCCCAAAAGAAAGGCACCATGATGCTCACCAGGCCAAGGCGAATTGGTCTATAGCTTTAGGTTTCATTTATCATACGTATAGGTGATTTTGGAAAATTGCAGGGTCTGTACCTACGCATCTTGTACATAGGTAAAAGTCATCAGACTTTTAGCAATGGAGAGAGGTTAGAGATGATGGCGTGGCGTGCCCTGGTTCGCCCATTCAAACGTTCGCGCGCAGAAAATTAACAAGTTGTGTTTTTTTAATATATTATTTATTTGTTTCTCTATGTACAACAAGCGCGCTTGGCTCAGTTGGTTGGGAGGCATGTGGAAAGGGCTATAGGACCTGGGTTCGATTCCCAGGTCCCCTTGTTTCTTCAATATATTTTTTCTATACATATTCCTATACGCAGGTTTCCATGACACCCCACCATATGCCATCAGGTTGCAGCCACTGGATCTAAAGCAGATTAAATCCAAAGGCCATCATTTGAGAGTCCATGATGCACCCCGGTCAATGTGCAGCATGGAAATCTGAAAGTCAACATGGGCCATTGGATCTTGGGCCCAAAAGCTGCTATGGAGACCCCCCAATTGCTGATCACAAGGCCCATTTTCTTTCTTTTCTTATATTTTCTCTTTTAATTACTTTATTTAATTTATTTTTACTAACACCAAAAATTAATTCTTTTTTTTTTAATAAAAAATCCATAAAATCAATTTCACCCCATTAGATTTAGGTTTTATTCTTTATCAAAAAATTAATTTAATTAGTGTAATTTAAGTTTAGGTTAACTTGAATTTGTTTTTTTTTTGTAAATAAATTAAAACAAATTAGGGTTCTTGTTTAATTTAATCTTTATTTTCTTTTCTTCAAAATAACCAAAATACAAAAATAGGTCAAAAATTAATTGTTTTCCTTAATTTAATTTAATTAGTAATTAGGTTTGTATGTATTTAATTTAAAACCTTATTTTCTTAAAAATAATCTTTTCTTTTAATTAGGGTTAGACGGAGTCAAAACCCTAATTTTGCTCGTCCTCGATTCATCGCGCGTGTTTACTTATTTTTACAATATTGATGTAATTTCTCATGGGATGTAATAGATTAATTAGGACCTTTTTTCGTTTATTTATCGTTTTACGGGTTTTTGGCTATGTAATTAATCCCTGAAGCCTTGTAATAGCGTAGCTTTATTTTCCGCATTTTAATTTTCGCAAATATTAATTGTTAGATATATGATAATAGAGTCGCATGACAAGAATGTATGTTAATTTTAAAATGGTTAGCAAACCCTAATGTGCAAAGATAATAACTTTAAATCAAAACACTCGCACATGCGCACTCCTAGGGTATACTCTCACTTCGGTTGCCTTCGGTAAACAGTCATTAAGTATAGGGTGTCTTAGTGGTTATCCTCTTGTCTAAACAAAAGATCAAATGTCCCGCTCGGAAATGTTGCCTCGAATATGATCTTAAGACATTAAGGTTATTTCTAAGACGTCCTAACATTGTTGTAGTGATCGTACGTCTCTTTCGAATTGATCCTTACAACTCCAACGACGGTGCTACCTACTCACTAATAGTAGGATAGCGCTGTCTAAAGGAAATAAGAACAGAAACATTCTTTTTTTGAGTAGGTAGATGCTAGTAGGTACTTGCTCAAAATCAAACTTTTTCCACACTTACACTCTTTTCAAACAAAGTTTTCAAAATGACTTCGTAACACTCTTGAAGACAGAAGCAAGGGTTAAATCGAAGTAAAACAAAAACTTTTCAAAACACACAAACACAGAAGCAATTTTCAAAATAATGAGCAAGTACCTAAGAGCCCGTAGAAAACTACAGATAGAAAGGGTGCTAATACCTTCCCTTTCTATAATCTACCCCCCGTACTCAAAATCTCGAAAAAGGAATTTTTCTGTGCTTTTGTCCTTTCCAGTTGGATAAAATAAAAGTCAGTGGCGACTCTTGCTTACCGCGACATTTTGCAAACAAAAAAACGCAAAATGCAAACCAGCATTTTTCCTAAAACCATTCCGGTTCTGCCACCGTATCACACCCCCTAATGCCTAAGAGAGGGACATTAGGGAATTCTCTGCATTGATCAATGATGGTAACATTCTCCGAGAATCAAGGACACCAATGAATGCTTGAATGTGTAAGAGTCATTAGCCTATGAGACCATCTTAAGCCTTATTCATTCTTCAAGACGGATCGGGGTAGGTGCAAAATAAACCACCTAGCCAAAAGAGGTATGCAGCACAGAAGGTTTCCTCTCCTCTTTATAGTGCGAGTATGCAAAGAATGTAGGATATCTCCAAGCAGAGTAGGTACTGGATTGCGTGACAGGAAAACCTTAACCGCATTCTTGTCTATGAGCTGGTCCGGATTAGGAAACAGTACCAACCCATAGATGAGAAGGGCTAACACTTCTTCAAAATCTTTTAAGTCCAGGGTATCCCAAAAATGATGAGCTTTCTCAAATAATAACTTAGCCAAAAAACCCTTGACACCTCTCCTGGTTTCCCAATTTGCTACTACGTCAGACCGTTGTAAGGACGGAGCTTTAGCAATATCTTCAGGTTTAGGGTCTCTTTCCATACCATTGAAAGGTACCTCATTAAGGATAGGCACCCCTGACAACAAAGAAAACTCCTCCATAGTATGCACTAACTGGTAATCCGGAAAAGTGAAGCAGTGATGTAGAGGGTCAAAGAATTGAAAGAACACTTTTAACATCTCTTCATCAGGGTTTGAGGTGACCAAGCTGAGAAGTAGACCATGTCTTTAGGTGAATGGAGAGCTTTCGGGAACCCTTGATACCAAATCCTTAAGCTGAGGAGGTACTTTTATCAGACTGACTTGGATAGTGAATCTGCGGGCGAGGGTCATGTCCTACAAAACAAGACAAAAATAAACCCTAAGAATCCTTGAAATGATTAGTATGACATGCTATGTTATGATGTCATGATTATGCTTATATATAGAAGATATAGCAAGCACAAGCAAATCTCAGAGACCTTAGGTTTAAGGCTTGCATGGATTTTAAGGTGATACCCTCTTGAAGTTGGGTTGGCTCAACCTGTCCTAAATATAGTAACTGGGTTCTAAGAGATCTCAATATCATCGGTCTTTCCCCCAAATCTCGTTCCGATAGACAATTGACTTGCCACCAAACAAAACTCAAGGGTCAAACCTCAATGAGTGTAGCATCGAGTATCAACCGACTTTGGGTTTACACCAAAGATGGCTATCTCACTATGTCTTAAAAGCCAAGTTGGTAAATTAAGGTGCTAAGGTCAGTTGACGCTTTATGATACCATGCAGCGGCCCCTTATTCTCTTTAATTACTCAAGGGCTACCGATACACACCAAAGTATCACATCAACATAGCTACTATTTCAACCGTGTTGGTATACCCTGCACAATTCCCTCAGAGTTTATTGCTACTTACCTAAAAAGGTGCCCCAAATCCGGGTGTAGGATCAAAGCAAGCCCAAACAAGGAACCATAATGTAAAGCATGCAAGTCAAACAAGGAAAGCAAGTAAATATGATCTAGCCCTAAGGTAACCCCACTTTTAAGTTTTTTATGTCCCCAGCAGAGTCACCAGTTCTGTAACATGGTGGGAGAACTGACTTGGTTGTTTTGCGTTTTATCGCAATTGTACGGATAGCAAGAGTCGCCATCGACTTTTTTTATCCAAAAGGGAATGCTGAAAAGAACAGGAAAGACCTTTAGAGATGTTTTCTTGAGTTCGGGGGGTAGATTATGAAAAGTGAAGGTATTAGCACCCTTTTCATCAGTAGTTATCTACGGGCTCTTAGTTGCTTGCTAGATCACTTGCTTTTGTTTGAATGTGCTTGTGGTGTGAGTTTTGAAAGTATTTTGAAAAATGTCTTTGTAATGGTTCTCGTTTCTATAAGAACACATACAAAGTGTTTGTTTTGGAAATAGTTCAAAGATGTGTTTATGGAGTGTGTGTTTTGAAAGTGTTCTTGGAAAGATGTTTTTATAATGGTTCTCGTCTCTATAAGAACGTATACAAAAAGCTTTTGTCTTTTGAAAGGGTTTTAATTTGAAAGTGTTGGTGTGAAATGTTTGGTTGTGAGCAAGCGAGCAACTAGGAGTGAATCTACCTACTCAAAAGATCTTTAGATGTTCTTTTCCTCCTCCTTTAGATGTTGCTATCTTACCATTGTTTTGGTAAGAAGCCCCATTGTTGGATGTGTAGGGATAGGCGCGGGTCAATTGTACAGTCATAGAAGGTAACTTATGAGACGCTTTTAGCAATTTTCGTAAGGGACTAGATCGTTTTATCGAAGGCAACATCGAGGGACATCGAGGGACTACGATCTTTTTTTATCGGAGGGTCTTTGATAAAGCATCCCGTATTCGAGGGACATGACTGTGTTTCCGAGGCAATAAGCGAGGTTACCCTAGAGGTGCGCGTGTGAAAGTATGTTTAATTCAAGTTAAGTTGTTATTTGGTTAGGGTTATCTAGCGATTGATTTTAAATCTTGCCATACACGCCTAATTACTATACAGTATAAGGAAAACAGTAAATTGTGGAAATTAAATTTCTATGATATTACAGAGCTTTTGGGAATGGGGGTACAAATTTATAAATGGGGATGGATCAATGCGATTAAAAGTCCAAATAGGCAATCAATACAACCAAATCGAATCAAGCAATTAAATAAAACCACAACAATCTATGAAGCAAAAATTAATTAACAAAGTATGGAAATAAAGCTCTTGGTATTTTGTTTGTGAGGAATTTTGAAGAGAAAAATAAAACCTATTCTAGAAAATAAAATAATTGACTAGAAGAAATTAAGTCATGTGTATATATATTCTTTTTTGTATTTTTTTTTATCATGAAGAATTTGAACAAAACAAATTAAAAATAAAAAGTTAATTGATAAGATTATTAAAAAAAAATCCCTAATTAAACTAACTAATTTTAAAGAAAGTTAACCTAAAAAAGTTCATAAATAAAATTATTTACAAAGTCTTGAACTAAATGAGAAAATACATTAATTTTGAAAGTATATTTTTTTAATTAAAAAAAATACTAGAGGTTAAATTAAATCTAAACTAAATTAAAAAAACTAAAATTACTAACTAAATTAAAAATTACTAAATCAATTATAAGGAGAGGTATGAAACAGAATTATGGAGTGACGTTGGTGAATTTTGCTGGGCCTAAAAAGCAGGCCCAACAACCTTATTGTTTTTTTTATATTTTTATGTCCAAAAAAAGAAGAAAAAGATGGAAAACAGTAAAAAAGAATAAAATGTCCCAGGGGGTCTCGAACCCGGGACCTCTACTTCCAAACACAATACCTTAACCACTGCATCACTCGACCCTTCATTTATTTCTATGCATTCGTTAATATAAAAGAACAAAATTTATTAAGTGGGTTGGGACAAGAGAATAGGCCCAAACCCGGTTTGGAAAAGGAAAAGAAAAAGTTCTAGTAACCCTAAAAAAACAAGGGAAACGACGCTTCTAGTTGTGCTCATCTTCTCTCAAACTTTCTAACAGAAAAAAAAACTTCGTTCCTCTATGATTTTCTCAGTTCGAAACGCAAACTATCAAACAAAACCTTCTTCATCGTTTCTCACTCTCAAATTCACCTTTGTTCGTATGATTCAGGCTTCTCGATCTCAACCTGTCTCCATCGTTCACTCGATTACCATTCATCTTCAGAAAATCCAGCTTTGAGAACAAACTTGAGTTGATCGAGTCTCGCATTGCCGTCTTCACCGAATAGTGTGACCGACTGCTTAAGGAACCAGAGACGACAAGGTCGTCGGTGTTCTGTTCGTTGGGGAAGGAGGCACTGGACGGGGCGGCGACGGATGTGACAGAGGAGGAAGTGGAGTCATATGGCGTGTTGTACAGTTTCCTGGCATGATTTGGTATTTTTCTTATTTCGATCCTCTCCTTATTTCTGTTCTGTGCATTTTTTGGGTATGGGATAATTTTGTTGTTGATTTATGAATTTATTGATGAAGGTATGTTGTACAGGTTTGGAATGTGAATGGTTGAATTGGGTATGGTTGACTTTGTAGTTTGTGATTGGAATGGTTTTTGCAGGTTGCGGGTTAATGAGTTTATTTCTGAATTGATAGTCATGTATGACAAAGAGAAGTTGAAAGTTATTTTGAAAATTTTGTAATGTGTTTTGTGTGTGACAGTAATTAGTAATACTAGTTTTATGAGGATATGATTCTTGTTTCTATGTTTTTCTTTATGACTATTAACAAGTTTGCTGTAAGAGGTTATTTTTATGGATCAATTATTATTACCATTGAGTTGTTATGGATGAATCATATGGTTCTGTTTTTTTTGTTATAACAGGTTGTAGAAAAGAAACAGTGATTCAAGCATATGCAAATGAATTCAACAGACATGAATGTATATATGAAGGAGCTGTGTAAAAGTAATAGAGGATAAGAAAAAAATACCTATTGGAATCTCTCTGATGGAGCTTCAAACAGTAAGTTTTTCTCTCCTTGAATTTTCTTTCTTGTTGAGTTTTTCCTCCTTCTGACTGTGTATGTTTGTGGCTTGGTTTTGGATTCAAGTTGAGATTGGTTCATACAAGTTATGTTGTGATGCAAGGTTGATGATGATGGTTGTATAATGAAGGATTATGAGTGATTTTTTTTTGTCTGGCTGATGGACTAAGAACCCCCTTCCCTGATGTTATGATCTCTCTTTTCTTTATATTGAAACAAAATGGAAAATTGGGGGAAATATGAGGGATTTTGAACAATTGTGGTATGTTGGCCTTGAGCTTTAGAGTACAGGTTAAGTTATGTCTATTTTGGTGCAAGTTGTGTCCTGCTTTGGACAGGTTATTGTGCAGCATTGCAGACTGTTATGGGCAGCAAGGTTTGGACAGCAAGAGGGCTGACTTATGCAGGGCAGCTTATGACTGCTTTGAGAGCAGAGTGTTTGGGCTGATGAGGTGCAGATTTTGGCATGTTCATTGCAGTTTTTGGACTGTTGTATGCTTAGGTGATATCTTTTTGACCCTATCCCTTTTCCTCTTCATCTTTCCATGAAATAAAGCAATTTTGCTTATCATACAATTTTCTGAAGGGTTTGGCCATTTAGGGAAAATGATGACATTTGAGGTTTTTTGAGCTATTGTTAGCTTGCTATTTTTTTTGCTAATATTTTTATGAACTATTGGTCGTTTTTATTTGCTGATTTTGTTGGCTATTGCTTATTGTTTTGCGCTGCTGTGCTTGGACATTTTGCTACTGCTATTTTTGTACATCTGTTTTGGGTTGTGTTGCTGTTGTTTGCCCATTTGGTGTATCTGTTGTAGGCCTTCCCTTTTGTATTTTACTGCTGATGTTCATAGCAGCCACTGTTAGCTGATTTTTGTTGTTGTTTGTTGCGCTGTTGGCCTGCTGTTTTGTAGTGTTATTTGGCTTGATGTGCTGTTTTGTGTCTTTGCTTGTTTTTTTGCAGTACGCAAACATTGGCAACCCTCTTTTCCTTTTGTGAATCGGAATCCAGGTTGTGTGATTTGCAAAATATGAGGAGATGGATTATGATTAAAAACAACAAACCTGTTAATTTCTGATTCCAAAATGCAAACCCTAATGATGAGATAAAACTTGTTTTAACCATCAATTCTTGCTTGAATTTTCACGATGCTAGCTAACTTTTTTCTTTTTCTTGTTTCATGTACGAGCAATTGAATGGAAAGCGAGGCAAGGTGAAGAGAAAACCATGGCTAGAAATGAGGAGTTTCTTGGAGATGAAGCAAACTTGAAAAACAAACATTTATTTATTTCTTTGTAAACAACAAATGTAGATTGTGGTTCAATTTATATTTTGCATTGTAAACCCTTTTACAAATTGTCCAAGAATGTAACTCGAACACAACATTTGAATGAAATGTATGAATGATGAATTTGTTATAAGTCTTGAATTCTTGGAAACTTGGAATAATCTTCTAGAAATTAGGGTGTATTTTGCTCAAAATTCTAAACTCATAAATCTTATTGAATTGATATTGCAATTTAATTAACGAACTTGGATATTTGATTTTGAACCCTTGAAATGCACTGCAAGTAGAAACGCATAAACCTTTTTATCATGAACCAAATCTTGATGAACAATCAAAGAAACTTAAGAAACCTGATCTATATCCAATTTTAATTCAGTAATTACTAATGCTTCGAACACAAGCAACTTGTATTATAAGCAATATAATCAATGAATCCTCAAACTTAACATCTTGCCTTTACCCTTGACTTAGTGGAGAACAAACTCAACACAAAATCAATTCTAAGTCCAAAATGTTCCAACGAATTTCATGGTCTTCTAAGCGCATTTGGCTATTGATCCTTGAAGCGATCTTACAGACGGCATCATTTGAGATATGTTGCAAAAAGAACCATCCCAATATGATGAAAATAGGAAGAGTTGCGATCCTTGAAAGTCTAGTAACAGTCACTTGAGATTAGGCCAAAGTCCATAAAGCGGCCTCTAAAGTATCTAAACTTTTGATTATCTTGTGCAAATTATTGGCCCTTGACTTGTAAAGATGAGTTAATGAGGACGTAAAAAGGAAACAAATTCTAAAAGAATCACTCAGAAATATTGAATATCAAAGAATTTATGATCTTCTGAACTTGATCTTGAAAGTGTCGACTTTTACAATTGATTTTTAGTTATTTGAGCCATTGACTGGGCACACTCGCGATGCGAGGCTTGAAACTTGGCACGAACATCCTTGAGAACATATGAAGGACCAAGAAGACCAATTGAAACTTCGGAAACTCCATTTCGCTCGAGGAATACCAAACCCTAATGGCTGACTTAATGCCTAAAAAAGAATCTGTCTGATCAAATCTTGAGCCAAATTGAGTGTTTGAGAAACCCTAAGATAGTATCTTGAGTGAAAAATGGAAGGGCAAATTTTGGGGTGCAACATGTAGAAACATGAGGTGTTAGAACAAGTTATTGATTTCCATCAAGAAGCGGTATGGTGATGTGATGAATTGGTTGAAATTCAGCATCATCGGTGTTCTTCGCTTCCATATTCTTCACATTCTTGTTGGCTTTGCTACTTTTATTGGTTGGTGCCATTATTAAGAGTTCAGATTGTTAAGCGATTGAAGATTTTGAGAAAGAAAGTTGAAAGTTGTGTGGTTTTTCTAGAAAATCAAAGGTCAAAAAGATGAAAAAAAAGTGTTTTTGAGGAAAAAGAAGATATTTATAGCTGGAATTTGTTCAGTTTATATTTACAAATTCTGGAGTTAGTAGGACACATGGTGGTTTTTAATAAGATCACGAAGAAGGTTGCTTATTGAAAGGCCACATTGGGAACCTACTTTTCGTAGCAATGACGAAACTACATCACGCACGTCTTGACTAGACGCTTTGGAAAAAAGAAATCATGATTGTTTCTGACGTCATAACAGTAAATGCTCATCATGAAGGATGTCTGTCCGTCGAAATATAGATATCTTGCAAAAAAATGTATATTTCTCCAAGTAAGAAATACATATTTATTGGGGGAAATTTGTTAGCTGGTATTTCGATGGTAGTTGAATTAGAAAAAATAAATATATTTTCTTTATAAGGTTCGACTGATCAAGATTATGTGTAACGCCCGTAATTTAATTAAATTATTTTTTGGAATATTTTTGAAGATGTGTTATAATTAATTGGATTTATTTTATTAAGTGGAGAAATAATACTAGAGATATATTATTTTGTGGTGAAATAATATTAGAAGTGTAATATTATTTAATGTGGGCTTATTTTGAGAGAATAGAAGTAATAAGGGGGTGTGTTGGTTTAAGCCCAATAAGGAATAATAGAATAATAGGGTTATTTTATTATTTGTTAGAAGGGATAGAAAGAAAGAAGCAGTAGAAAGAATAAGGATTTGGAAGAGAACGTGCAAGCTGCTAGAGAAAGTGGAAAACGACAAGAATGTGAATCCAACCGGAAATTGTAGAGAGACCTTCAATCCATGGTAAGGATGGGGTTCTGACTCTATAATTGGGTTTATGATAATTGATATGTGGGGTTAGAGGTGATTGTTGTCTTGTTTTTGAATTGAGAATATATGATTGATGTATGATGAGGACTGATGAATTTTGATGAATATTAATATCTTGATGTTGTTAAAATGTTGTAAGATTATAGGGTAATTATGGGTGATGAATTGACATGATTATAATAAGTTTTAGGGTTTTACTTATGGAACCGTAGTGAGATGCAGTGATGAAAAACGTAGAATATAGCAGTAATGAAAACACAGAATTTGGCAAATTGATAGCAGGCAAATAATCAAAATAGTAGGATGAAATAAAAAAAATAGCAGTTCTGGCATTAGAAGTATATTGATAAGAGTTGGGTCAGATTAGTGCAAGATAGAAGTTCTGATGTTATACGTATGTTAGTTAGAAGTTGCGTTGCACTATTAAAGAATAGATGTTCTGGTAGTAGAAGTTGTATTAGTCAGAAGATGTGACTAGTCAGAAGTTGTATTAGTCAGAAGATGTGGTTAGTCAGAAGTTGTATTAGTCAGAAGATGTGACTAGTCAGAAGTTGTATTAGTCAGAAGATGTGGTTAGTCAAAAGTTGTATTAGTCAGAAGATGTGGCTAGTCAGAAGTTGTGTTAGTCAGAAGATGTGGCTAGTAAGAAGTTGTATTAGTCAGAAGATGTAGTTAGTCAGAAGTTGTATTAGTCAGAAGATGTGGTTAGTCAAAAGTTGCATTAGTCAGAAGATTGTGTCGGCCAGAAGTTGCGTTATTAGAAGTTGTATTTTTAGAAGTTGGGTTGGTTAGAAGCGATGTTGTTAGAAGTGTTCTGGTCAGAAGTTGCGTTTGACGTTAAGATTGGTTTTGTTCAGAACGGTGAATGTAGATGCTTAGAAGCTGTTGTTTGAGCTATAACGGTAGGAAAGTGACGGCCTTGACGTTAGAATTACAGAATGACAGTGTTGATTTACTATGGAAATTAAATACTGCTGAGTTGTTAGTGATAAGTATTAATAATATTGTGTTGATGTTATATAATAAATAAAAGATGTCTGATCAATTATTTTGATGATCTGAGATGGTGATTGATTTGAGATGTTTTTGAGATGTTAATTTGAGATGTCTTTGAGATGTTATTTTGAGATGTATTTTGAGATGTTATTTTGAGATGTTAATTTGAGATGTTTGAGATGATTTGAGATGTTGTTAATTGGGTGTTGTTATTACATTCATGATTGTGTCACATACATTTCTTTTTTTTAGATGGAGCTTATGCTCGTTGAGATGGCCTGGATTGGCAAATTTTGAGATGAAGGCTATGCCTTGTTGATGCCTCTATTAATTGGAAAATTTTTGAGATGAGAGTTCTGCTCCAATGGTACCACATGCATATGCATAGTATTGAGTCGCATTATATGATTTCATAAAGAAGTGTATTTTGATGTTGATGAATGTATATTATTGTTGAGATTGTCGTTGACTATGAGACGAGAAGTGGTGATGTTGTTGATCTAATTTAATATATTAATTATCATGCACTTTATTATATTGTTAGATATCTCACCCCTTCTATTTGAATGTTTCCCCTATATTGGTAACGTGCAGGTAATCGAGAGTGAAGGTTGTATACCTTCGGTAGTTCGAGTCGGTGTCATTGCTCTGATATGTAACACTCGGGGGGATAAACGTTTGCTGATTTTTGATCGTTGATTTTCAGTTGTTGAATTTTAAATTGATTATTATTAAATATGAGATATTTCGAAGTTGCTGTTTTGTTAGAGATATTATTAAGAATTCCGCTGCGTAGATGTTGATTTATTTGATTAAAGATGTTATGTTAATGGTTCATCCGATGTTTGAAAAAGTGTTATATATCCATGATGAATGCAATGAATTTGTTAGAAGAATTTGTGACGTCCTGATTAATTTGTATGATTGAAATTTTATAACTCTGATTTAATTTGCATAATTTCTTGGGGTAGAATTGGGGTATTACAAAGTTGGTATCAGAGCAAAAGGTTGGTCCGACCTTGTCGTCGAGTTGTAGTTTTCTAACAGTCGAGTATTGTTATTTGATTTCTAATCGTTGTTTATGCTGTAGTGAGAAGTTGAGATGGCTGGAAGGAATGATGCTACACTTGTCGCTGCTCTTGAAGCAATGACTCATGCGATGGAAAATCAGCCGAATGCTGACGGGAATACTGGATCTCGTAGCTTGGCGACTTTCCAGAGAGAGAATCCACCTACATTCAAGGGAAAGTATGATCCCGACGGAGCATTGGAATGGTTGAAAGAGATTGAGAGAATCTTTCGCATGATGGACTGCACTCCAGTGCAGAAGGTTCGTTATGGGAATCATATGCTAGCAGTCGAGGCTGATGACTGGTGGCTAGAGACTTGCCAGAAGTTAGAAGCTACAGGTGAGAATGTCACTTGGGCTGTGTTCCGTAGGGAGTTTTTGAGAAAGTACTTTCCTGAAGATGTCCGTGGTAAGAAGGAAATTAAATTCCTTGAGCTGAAGCAAGGAAGTATCTCTGTGGTTGAGTATGCTGCCAAGTTTGCTGAGTTGGATAAGTTTTATCCGCATTACACTAAGGAAAATGCCGAGTTTTCAAAGTGTATCAAATTTGAGAACGGGTTGCGCCCGAAGATTAAGAAAGCAGTTGGATATCAGAAAATCCGTGTCTTTGTTGATTTGGTTGATAACTGTAGGATTTATGAGGAGGATAATAACGCTCATTACAAGATTATCAGTGAGAAGAGGGGTAAGCACCCACATAATCGTGGTAAGCCTTATGGTGCCCCAGCGGGTAAAGGTAAGCAGAAAGTTGCTCAGAGACAGAGGACTAGTGGGGGAGATGCTCCTGCTGGTGTGGTTTGTTTTAAGTGTGGGAAACCTGGACACAAGAGTAATGTGTGCACTACTGAAGTGAAGAGGTGTTACCATTGTGGCAAGAATGGACATGTTGTATCTGAGTGTGAGCACAAGAGTGTGGTTTGTTTCAACTGTAAAGAAGAAGGGCACATTGGTAGCCAGTGTCCGAAACCGAAGAGGGCTCAGTCAAGTGGTAAAGTGTTTGCTTTGGTTGAGAATCAGACAGCTGCTGAGGAAGGAATTATTAGAGGTACATGTTTCATTAATAGTACTCCTTTAATTACTATTATTGATACTGGTGCTACACATTGTTTTATTGCTGCTAATTGTGTTGAAAGATTGGGTCTTATGTTGTCTTCTTTGAATGGATAAATGGTCGTCGATACTCCAGCCAAGGGGTCGGTGAGTACTTCTTTTGTGTGTGCTAAGTGTCCCTTGTCGATCTTCAACAGAGACTTTGTTGTTGATTTGGTTTGTTTACCGTTAAGAGGTTTGGATGTAATTCTGGGTATGAACTGGTTAGAGCATAACTGTGTTCATATTAACTGTTATGACAAGTCTGTGAAGTTTTCTACTCCTGAAGAAGAGGAAGATTGTTTGTTGTCTGCTAGACAGTTGAGGAAGTTGATGCAAGAGGAAGTACAAATGTTTTCGTTGATGGCGTCCTTATCTGTAGAGACTCAAGCTATAATTGAGGAATTGTAGGTGGTGTGTGAATTTTCTGAAGTTTTCCCTGACGAGATTCCTGATGTACCGCCAGAGAGGGAAGTTGAATTTGCAATTGATCTTGTACCTAGTACCAGACCTGTGTCTATGGCACCATATAGGATGTCTGCATCTGAATTGTCAGAGTTGAAGAAGCAATTGGAAGAGTTACTTGAGAAGAAGTTTGTAAGACCAAGTGTATCGCCGTGGGGAGCTCCAGTGTTGTTAGTAAAGAAGAAAGATGGAAGTATGTGGCTTTGTGTTGATTATAGACAGCTGAATAAAGTGACGATTAAGAACAAGTATCTGATTCCAAGAATAGATGACTTAATGGACCAATTAGTGGATGCTCGTGTGTTTAGTAAGATTGATCTGAGGTCGGGTTACCATTAGATTAAAGTGAAGGATGAAGATATTCAGAAGACGGCTTTCAGAACGCGTTATGGACATTACGAGTATTCAGTGATGTATTTCGGTGTTACTAATGTGCCAGGAGTATTCATGGAATATATGAATCGTATCTTTCATACTTATTTGGATCGGTTTGTAGTGGTGTTCATTGATGACATTTTGATTTACTCTAAGACAAAAGAAGAACATGCTGGACATTTAAGAGTAGTATTGCAAGTTTTGAAAGAGAAGGAGTCGTATGCAAAGTTGTCCAAGTGTGAATTCTGGCTGAAAGAGGTTAGTTTTCTTGGTCACGTGATTTCAGGTAGTGGCATTGCTGTAGATCCATTAAAGGTTGATGATGTGTTGCAATGGGAAACTCCAAAGTTAACTACTGAGATTAGAAGCTTCTTGGGATTAACTGGTTATTATAGAAGGTTTATTGAAGGGTTTTCTAAGTTGTCACTTTCGTTGACTAAGTTGACTTGTAAAGGTAGAGCGTTTGTATGGGATGTTCAGTGCAAAGAATTTTTTACGGAATTGAAGAAGAGGTTGACGTCGGCTCCGATTTTGATGTTGCCTAATCCAGGAGAGCCTTTTGTGGTGTATTGTAATGCTTCTAAGATGGGTTTAGGAGGTGTACTTATGCATAATGGTAAGGTAGTTGCTTATGCGTCAAGGCAGTTAAGGACTCATGAGAAGAACTATCCTACGCATGATTTAGAGCTTGCTGCAGTTGTTTTTGTGTTGAAGATTTGGAGGCATTATCTTTATGGTTCTAGATTTGAAGTGTTTAGTGACCATAAGAGTTTGAAGTATTTATTTGATCAGAAGGAGTTGAATATGAGGCAACAAAGATGGTTGGAATTGTTAAAGGATTATGATTTCGGTTTGAATTATCATCCAGGAAAAGCGAATGTGGTGGCTGATGCATTGAGTCGAAAGACTTTACATATGTCAGCAATGATGATTAAAGAGTTGGAATTGATTGAGCAGTTCAGAGATATGAGCTTAGTTTGCGAGGTTACTCTGCAGAGTGTTATGTTGGGTATGTTGAAGATTAATAATGAATTTCTAGACAGTATCAGAGAAGCTCAGAAGTTGGTTGTTAAATTGGTAGATTCGACGGTTAGAATTGATCAGTCTGAGAATAATGATTTTAAGCTAGATGCGCAAGGTGTGTTGAGATTTTGTAACCGGATTTGTATTCCTGATGATGCTGAGATGAAGAAAGTGATACTTGAAGAGAGTCATAGAAGTAAGTTGAGTATTCATCCAAGAGCTACAAAGATGTATCAAGATTTGAAAGGTTTGTTTTGGTGGCCTGGGATGAAGAGTGATGTGGCTCGGTTTATGTATGCATGTTTGACTTGTCAGAAGTCAAAAGTTGAACATCAGAATCCTGCAGGATTGATGCAACCGTTGGAAGTTCCAGAATGGAAATGGGATAGCATTTCAATGGACTTTGGGACAGGGTTGCCTAATACTTTAAGAGGACATGATTCGATTTGGGTGATTGTTGATATGCTTACGAAGTCGGCTCATTTTATTCCTATTAACATCAATTTTCCAATGCCGAAGTTGGCTGAGATTTATATCAGTGTGATTGTGAAGCTGCATGGTGTTCTTTTGTGCATTGTGTCAGATAGAGATCCAAGATTTACTTATGATTTTTGGAAGAGTTTGCAAGAAGCGTTGGGTTCTAAGTTGAGGTTGAGTTCAGCGTATCATCCTCAGACAGATGGTCAGACTGAACGGACGATTCAATCGTTGGAAGACTTGTTGAGGGCATGTGTTCTTGAGCAGGGAGGTTTGTGGGATACTTATATTCCATTGATAGAGTTCACGTATAATAGCAGTTACCATTCTAGTATTGGGATGACATCTTTTGAGGCGTTGTATGGTCGAAGATGTAGAACCCCGTTATGTTGGCATGAATCTGGTGAAAGTGTAGTACTTGGACCTGAACTTGTTCGTGAGACTACCGAGAAGGTGAAGTTGATTCGAAAAAAGATGAAAGCTTCACAAAGTAGAAATAAGAGTTATCATGACAAGCGAAGGAAGGATTTAGAATTTCAAGCTGGTGATCATGTGTTTTTAAGAGTTACACATGTGACTGGTGTTGGGCGAGCATTGAAGTTTAAGAAGCTCACTTCTCGTTTTATTGGACTGTATCAGATTTCAGAAAGAGTGGGGAATGTTGCTTATAGAGTGGCTTTACCGCCTAATCTTTCGAATTTGTATGATGTGTTTCATGTGTCGCAACTTCAGAAGTATATTTCAGATCCATCTCATGTGATTCATATGGACGATGTGCAAGTACATGATAATCTTACGGTGGAGACGATGCATGTACGGATCGCGGATCGTGAAATAAAGACTCCGAGGGGCAAAGAGATTGTCTTGGTTAAAGTGGTTTGGCTAGGAGCTGTTGGTGAAAGCATGACTTGGGAGTTGGAGAGAAAGATGCGAGACTCCTATCCTGAATTGTTTGATTGAGGTAAATTTTCGAGGACGAAAATATTCTAATTGGGGGAGAGTGGTAACGCCCGTAATTTAATTAATTATTTAATTAAATTATTTTTTGGAATATTTTTGAAGATGTGTTATAATTAATTGGATTTATTTTATTAAGTGGAGAAATAATATTAAAGATATATTATTATGTGGTGAAATAATATTAGAAGTGTAATATTATTTCATGTGGGCTTATTTTGAGAAAATAGAAGTAATAAGGGGGTGTGTTGGTTTAAGCCCAATAAGGAATAATAGAATAATAGGGTTATTTTATTATTTGTTAGAAGGGATAGAAAGAAAGAAGCAGTAGAAAGAATAAGGATTTGGAAGAGAACGTGCAAGCTGCTAGAGAAAGTGGGAAACGACAAGAACGTGAATCCAACCGGAAATTGTAGAGCGACCTTCAATCCAAGGTAAGGGTGGGGTTCTGACTCTATAATTGGGTTTATGATAATTGATATGTGGGGTTAGAGGTGATTGTTGTCTTGTTTTTGAATTGAGAATATATGATTGATGTATCATGAAGATTGATGAATTTTGATGAATATTGATGTCTTGATGCTGTTAAAATGCTGTAAGATTATAGGGTAATTATGGGCAATGAATTGACATGATTATAATAAGTTTTAGGGCTTTAGTTATTGAACCGTAGTGAGATGCAGTGATGAAAAACGTAGAATATAACAGTAATGAAAACGCAGAATTTGGAAAATTGATAGCAGACAAAGAATCAAAATAGTAGGATGAAATAAAAAAATAGCAGTTCTGACATTAGAAGTATATTGATAAGAGTTGCGTCAGATTAGTGCAAGATAGAAGTTCTGATGTTATACGTATGTTAGTTAGAAGTTGCGTTGCACTATTAAAGAATAGAGGTTCTGGTAGTAGAAGTTGTATTAGTCAGAAGATGTGACTAGTCAGAAGCTGTATTAGTCAGAAGATGTGGTTAGTCAAAAGTTGTATTAGTCAGAAGATGTGGCTAGTCAGAAGTTGCGTTAGTCAGAAGATGTGGCTAGTCAAAAGTTGTATTAGTCAGAAGACGTGGTTAGTCAGAAGTTGTATTAGTCAGAAGACGTGGTTAGTCATAAGTTGCATTAGTCAGAAGATTGTGTCGGCCAGAAGTTGTGTTATTAGAAGTTGTATTATTAGAAGTTGGGTTGGTTAGAAGCGATGTTGTTAGAAGTGTTCTGGTTAGAAGTTGCGTTTGACGTTAAGATTGGTTTTGTTCAGAATGGTGAATGTAGATGCTTAGAAGCTGTTGTTTGAGCTATAATAGTAGGAAAGTGACGATCTTGACGTTAGAATTACAGAATGACAATGTTGATTTACTGTGGAAATTAAATACTGCTGAGTTGTTAGTGAGAAGTATTAATAATATTGTGTTGATGTTATATAATAAATAAAAGACGTCTGATAAATTATTTTGATGATTTGAGATGGTGATTGATTTGAGATGTTTTTGAGATGTTAATTTGAGATGTCTTTGAGATGTTATTTTGAGATGTATTTTGAGATGTTATTTTGAGATGTTAATTTGAGATGTTTGAGATGATTTGAGATGTTGTTAATTGGGTGTTGTTATTACATTCATGATTGTGTCGTATACATTGCATTTTTTTTAGATGGAGCTTATGCTCGTTGAGATGGTCTGGATTGGCAAATTTTAAGATGAAGGCCATGCCTTTTGATGCCTCTATTAATTGGCAAACTTTTGAGATGAGAGTTCTGCTCCAATGGTACTACATGCATATGCATAATATTGAGTCGCATTATATGATTTCATAAAGAAGTGTATTTTGATGTTGATGAATGTATATTATTGTTGAGATTGTCGTTGACTATGAGACGAGAAGTGGTGATGTTGTTGATCTAATTTAATATATTAATTATCATGTACTTTATTATATTGTTAGATATTTCACCCCTTCTGTTTGAATGTTTCCCCTATGTTGGTAACGTACAGGTAATCGAGAGTGAAGACTGTATACCTTCGGTAGTTCGAGTCGGTGTCATTGCTCTGATATGTAACACTCGGGGGATGAATGTTTGCTGATTTTTGATCGTTGATTTTCAGTTGTTGAATTTTAAATTGATTATTATTAAATATGAGATATTTCGAAGTTGCTATTTTGTTAGAGATGTTATTAAGAATTCCGCTGCGTAGATGTTGATTTATTTGATTAAAGATGTTATGTTAATGGTTCATCCGATGTTTGAAAAAGTGTTATATATCCACGATGAATGCAATGAATTTGTTAGAAGAATTTGTGACGTCCCGATTAATTTGTATGATTGAAATTTTATAACTCTGATTTATTTTGCATAATTGCTTGGGGTAGATTGGGGTGTTACATTATGGATGGTCCAAACTTGTTGAAATAATTCGACGTATAAAAGTTTGGAGGTTTTGATTTTCAAAAATCAGTTCGTTATGACACGTTGGGCAGATTTGGCACTTCGAAATAGAGAAAGATTTGAAATCTAAATGTGCATCCTTATGCGAAAAAGACGCGTGGAAGCATAAGGTTCAAAAGTGCGTGCAAGTGAAGGAAGTGGCAATATCTTACAAGGAGACCGTTACAGTCAAATTAGTAAAAAATAGGATCTTAGCGTTAGGATTCAACATGTTCACATCTTTGTACAAATTACTCTAAATCACTCAAAATACAAGTGTTCGAGAAACGAGTTGTAAGAATGTACGTATGATGCACCAATTTTATGTTTATTTCCATTCTTTTTCAATTGAAGTTTTATACAATTCCTTTTAAGTTTAAATTAAAAGCCTTTTACATACCAGTCTTTTCTTTAAAGCGTTACATTATTACCTTCGAAATAACAATCTCTATCGAAGAGATTGATAAACAGAAAAATAAGAAATCAAACTAAACACATGTCTTTAGGATCAATTTGGTCACCAATTTTTTCTTTAATTTGGAAGACCAACAGTTGTTTACCAAATTTCATGGTAAACAATGTCACAAGCAATGTTTTAAAAATCAGACCAGTCATCAAACCAGTGAGGATATTGAGTCACTGGTTCATCGGTCAAACCACTAGATTATTGATCGAATCGCATGACTAAACCAGATAACTTAGTTTAATAGACCGGTCATTATAACAAAGTTATATAGATATAAAACTGATCAAACCTGATCTTTCAAACTCTAAAAAATATAACTAGCACTAACCGTAACAGTAACCAATTACAAAAAAAAACAATTTCAACAAAGAATCATCACTTATATAATTTGATTTCTACTCTATAATTTCTTTAACAATACTAACAATAACAGTAACCAATTTCTACTCTATAGTTTCTATAATTTCCAAAAAGAACACTGACAGTAACAATAACAAATTTTTAGAATTTCAATAAATTCCAAAAAGAACACTAACAATAACTATAATTTCTATAATCGAACAACACTAAGTCACTAACAGTAACCAATTTAAAAATAACAACACTAATCCTAATTTAATCTAAACAATTTAATCTTCAGTAATTTCAAGAGATAAATGAAAACAAAGGAGTATTGATCCTAGAAACGACGCTAAAATCGGAACTAAAATGTTGCGGCAGAGATAACGAACTTAAAGTTGGTGGTGCAGAGGAGAGAACGACGGTGGCGAGGTGGGGAGAGAGACGATGTTGCGATGGTGAAGGACAAAGCAAAACAATTGGTGATGGTGATGTCTCGAAACGACGTGGTGGTGTTCGGTAGTTCTGCTTTTGCCTGTGCGATTCTCGTTCGTCGTTGTATTTCTTCTGCTTGTGTTTCACGATTGGAATTTGGATTGGAAAATTTTAGTTTTATTTTATTTTTTTAAATTCTAAATACTCAAAACGACTCCGTTTTGATTAAAATTTCAATTAAAATTTTTTTTTGAACCGCCGGTTTAAAGGAATCACTGGTTTTTCAATTTTCATGAGTCCAACCTGATTTTCAGTATTTTCTATCGATTTGACGATAAGGCAATCCAACTATTGAACCAAATCGGTTAATGGCCCGATTCTCGATCCAACCAGTCTGATCTAGTTTTTACAACTATAGTCACAAGAGACTATGTGAAAAAAGTTCTTAAAAAGATCAATATGCCTAATGTTAAACTTGCACATGTTCCACTATCCACTCATTTATAACTCAGCAAAACACAATGTCCAAACAATTATCAAGACAGATAAGAAATGCGCAAAATGCCTTATTCTTTATCTTTGGGATATCTATTTACTTTTTCAAGGGGAATAATTTCTAGGCAATCAAAACCAAAATTATGTTGCATTATCAACATCTCAAATAGAATATATTGTAATGTTTTAATCTTGCAAAGAAATATTGTGGATAAATATTTTCCTATGTGAGATAGGACATGTACAAGATGGAGTTATGGTGATCGTGATAGTCAAAACACCATTCATGTAACAAAAAAAATTCCCATAATTTCATTTACATTCCACACATTGACATCTGTTATCATTTGATATGAGATGTGTTAAAAGATAAAAAGTTGGATTTGGGAAAATTCATACATATCTTAATTGATAGGATAATAACAAAATCTATGCCAACCAAAAAGGTTGAAGACTGCTGCACAGGTACCAGTGTAGTTGGTAGCTCTCAATTAAGTCAAGAATGAAGATATTTGCTAGAATTTCTTCATTAATTTGTGATAGACCATAATCAATTCATCAAAATGATTTAAAGGAAGACGAACATTCCAAAGCTTGAATTTGCTCTATAATTTTTGAGACTACACATTCAAACTTAAAAAAATGTGAGCACGAGATTTTCAAATAGTCTTGTAAATCTAAGCATTGAATATCCACAGTCATCTCCAATAATTTGGAGGCGTTTCATATTCCATACAAAGAGAGGAAATGAATTAATTATTTTATATCATTAATTATTTTTAAAATAAATTAAAAATAACATTGCAAACAAATAAGTTTTAGAGAAAATATATAATACAATGGCAGTGTAAATTGTCAATCAATCACAATTATATATTCAATTATATCATCTATTTATTTTAATTTTTTTTTAATAACATAACAAATGAATTTGTTTTCTAATTTTAATTGTACGTAAAACATAGCTGAACAAATAAAAAAGGGGGAGAGGGTGTATAAGTACTAATTCGGGTGCAAATAGCCTTCTCACCTCAAAATTTGTTGGATCAAACAGTTTTACACTGGACCTTTTTTAAGCCCATTAAGAGATAGCGTAATAAAAGAACAAAAAAGCTGACACAAATTCAAAATCAGATTCGAAATCAAAAGCGAACCCTAACTTTCCAGAGCGAGAGAAACGCAGAAGACGAACGAACAAGAACGATGTCTGGCGCTGCACCCACTCCCAACACTGAAGAAGACAAGAAACCTAACGATATCGCGCATATCAATTTGAAGGTCAAAGGCCAGGTTCGATTTTTTCCTTTTTTGTTTTGTATCGATTATTATAGTAATAGTTATTTTGTATCTTGGATTTTTCGGTCGATGTGTGTTTATTCGTTTTTTTGTACTGTATCTGTGACTTGTATCTGTGACTGGTAGTGGTGTTTCCGTTTTTTCCTGTTCCTTTTTGATAATCTGATTTTTCTGTTGCATAATATGATATATTATTTTTATTTTTGTGTGTTCTTTATTAGTAGTGTTTTTGTGTTGGTTTTAGCCTACAGATAGATGGTTGTTTATATGAATGTTTAGAGAGTGTAGAGTAAATAAAGTAATAGGGTTCACGGTGTTACAGAATCCGTTAATTTATTTTAAGATGCATACTGATATTTCATTATGCATACCGAAAATAATCAATTCTAATTGGTAGTTTTGGTGGTTGGATTGTTCTTGTTCCAATTGCGTTGTGTGGGTTTGAGGAATATGCTGAGGGGCATTATCAGAATTAGGGATTCTTTTTCTGATCTCAGAATGTATCTTGTAGAAAATATGTTTCCTACCGCCTCTGTTGTGGGTTGGGATTAGCTTTGTATCATGCTAGTTTCATTTTCTGTTGACGATCTGATGGCTCGTTGACCTGTCTGTTACTGTTTTCGGTACATATAAAATCCATGTTAGCATGCTATGTGTGTCTTACTTATGTGACCCTGATATTTGGTACATATAAAATCCATGTACCGCTAGCATTCTATGTGTGTCTTACTTATGTAACCCTGATAATGTGATGTATACAAAATGTTTTTTCTCTAGACGCTACAGTATTATGATTGAGTATGCATACACTTGTTTTGTTTCCAATTCCATGTCAGATGCGAGTAAAAACCTGTCTAACGAAAAGCCAGAATTAGTTGTTCTCACACTAAACCAAACATAGGTTATGAGAATACAAGTCCAGGGTTTGTCCTTTTTTGTTAGTATGGTCAAATGCCATTTCTTGGTTCTTTGATGTATCCGTTCTTTTGGCTGTGCCAGTTTGTGTTCCACTGCAGTTTTTGGGGTCTGGCAGAGGTTTTCACTGGGTTTGTTTAAAGAGTGGTCCAAAAATATTTGGGAAATGGGACAAGCAGTTGGATGGACAATTTATTGATTACTCAGTTTTTCTTTTCGTTCTTTAAAATCAAAACATTAGGTTTTTTTGGTCAATTTGGAGCAAGATATAATTAATAGGGTGTTAACAGTTTTCATTGCTTGATATGATGTTTTTGAATGTATTATGGACCAGATCATATGATTTATTTATTGTTCTGAACTTCATATTTGCTTACATCACACTGAGTTGAAGGTCTAAACATTTTTTATATGATTGTAGGATGGAAACGAAGTTTTCTTTAGGATAAAGAGGAACACTCAGCTGAAAAAGCTGATGAATGCATACTGCGACCGTCAATCTGTGGACCTGAATTCAATTGCCTTCTTATTTGATGGACGCCGACTCAGGGCAGAACAGACTCCTGATGAGGTTTGTCCCTCTCCTTGACTTCTTCTGTTTGACTGGAAATATATGTAGCAAATCATGCATTATAATACTATAATTTGTATTCATGACTCTTCAGCTTGAAATGGAGGATGGAGATGAGATCGATGCAATGTTGCACCAAACTGGCGGGGCCCTGTCAGTTTAAGTTATTATGCTGGTTCTTGTGAAAACTTAAATACATAATTAGGGGTTAGTTATTTGGGTGTATGCAACCTATTGATTTGCATTATGAGAATTGTGATAGACATCTTTAATTTCGACCTTATTTGAAAAATCTGTCATGCTCTTGGTGAGTTTTGTCAGTGACATTACTATGAAATTTGGAGTTTTCTGACCTTTTCAATCCTACTGTAGAATGTCTTGGTTGAGCTTTCTTTTTTCTGCTAACATGGAAACTGTAGAAATGATAATGTGCTTATTTTGTCATGACTCATGCGTATTGTTTTAGAAGTTTGACTCTAAATCCTTGCAAGTAATGGGACTTTTTTTTTTTACTGTTCCCTATGCTTTGCTTGTGATTTGGAATTCATCCTTGAATGCTACTACTGTGTTATATGTTAGGAAAATTAAGATTAATTATATTAAATTAAAACACATCTTGATGGTATAATCGCAACTTCTATCATTAGTTTTATTATGCCATCTAACCCTGTTTAAATGCTAGTAACTTTTTCTATATATGTTCACACATGGGAATAACAATTACCGATGGGAGCAAGCTATAGATACATAATGCTTCTCTCATAGTGGGCCTAGAAATTCATGGCCACGGTTTCTCTAGGAATCTTCTTACCACACCTAATTTTAAATTGGTAACCCCTCACATTTCAATAATGCATAAGTTGCCCTTCTGGTAGTTGAATTAAATGGCGCTTATAAAAAGGCGCGCATTGTGTTAAAATAATAAATCTATTTTTAAGAATTAAAGTATTTGACCATGTTGAAAAGTATTTTGATATGAAATTTCAAATAAAAATGGACTCAATTTTAATCCTATAAACGTGTCTGAAAATAGTTTTAAAATTGATTTCTTTGGTAATAAAAATTCCTAACTAATTGGATAAAGCGCTTTCGTTTCTTTTGACAAGTTAGAACTAACCGAGTTTAATAAAGGGTTGGACGATTTTCGATCTTACTTAACAATAATAAAGTACAAACTCGATTACAGACTCAAATCTACGAACTCGATCACAGACTCAATCAACAGTGCAATAATTTTTCGATGTGTAGAATTATCGCTTTACAATGGTGAAATTATATGGCTTAAGTTTGCAACTATGGTTGAATCAAGTTTGCAACTAAGCTTGGGTGAATTGAAATGAAATTAGGAACTTCTGTTTATAGAGGATGGAGAATGCAGGAAATCACAGGAATGCCTCCCAACTCCTTTTGCGGGAAAAACATCGTTCAAAGGTGGCGCCCGTCATGGAGGCCATGGCGCCCACCATGAGTGTAAATGAAAGGAAGTGGGGAACGTGGCAGTTGAGGTCAGCAGGAGGTGGTCCACATCATGGCCTATTCTATGGCTGGCGCTATGGTGGACGCCATGAGTGCAAATTTGACCTAAACTCCTGTTTTTCAGTCTGTTTTCCTTCATTTCTTCAGGGGGAGAGCTCTGGATAATTGAAATATCTGAAAAGGAAACAAAAGATAGGCATAATACGAGAAAATAATAAGAAAAATTTAAATAACATGTGAAATCAGAGTAAAAAGCAAGTGTAAATTAAGTGTTATCAAATTCTGTCACACTTAAACCTTTGCTTGTCCTCAAGCAAAAACTCTAAATAGATTAAGAAGAAAAACGATGTTAGTGAACAAGTTGGGCTGCAAGGGGCCTCTGGAATTAAAACAGGGATGTATTGATAGGTACTGACTGATTCAAACCAAAGATATCATAGTGACACTCTTCCGTAAATCGGACATAAGCTTCGTTCTTTTACGAACCAATCCATATCATGCCACTATGCTTAGGCCTATATTTTTCCTTTTTTTCAAATTCTTTTTCATTCATGCGCAATCACATTATGCCCGTTATTCGTACATGTTCATAGTAAATAGGGATGTCAATGGGGCGGGGCGGGGCCGGGGGGACACTTCCCCATCTTTTTCCCCGCCATCAAATTCATTCTCCGTCCCCGTCCCCGATCTCCGTCACGGGGGAATTTCTATCTCCATCCCCGTTCCCCGCGGATCCCCGTTCCCCGCGGGGATCCCCAAAGATCCTACATTTATTCATTAATATTTTATTTTTTTAAAATGTTTACATTTTCTATAAAAATAAAAAGCACAAAGAATTCACATATTTATTATGTTATTAAAAAATACTAGTATTTGACATTTATTATTTTTTATTAAAAATACTAATGGAACATATATTAATTAATTATATATTTGACATTAGATTAGTCAAACTATAGTATTTTACATTTCTCTCTTAATAAATACATGAATATTTATTTATTTATTTTTATAAATAAACATAAAGGAAATGACTAAAAAACCTAATCTAAAATATATATATTAAATTAACTATATTAAAATAATAGGCGGGGCGGGGGGTGTATTCCCCGTCCCCGTCTCCGAAATGCTCTCGGAGGAATTTTTCTCCCCATCCCCGCTCCCACGGGGGAAAATTCTCCATCTTTGGGGCCCCGAACGGGGCGTTCTCCGCGGGGATCCCCATTAACAGGTCCAAACTGACATCCCTAATAGTAAAGTGACCGGGTAGTGATTATAATCATAAAACGCAGGGCTCTGGTACAAAAAGTTGGTGTAACCCCTTTTATTGACCCATTTATAGTTGCAGGGGATCAGATCGTAATCCGCCCTATCAAGTTCAGCACCAGATACCTCTGAACCAACTAAAGATAGATATTTTTTTTTCTTTTCTTTTTTTTCTTTTTTTTTGCTTTCGCTTTTGTTTTATTTTTCAACATACAACTTTTGTTGAGTTAAATGACTTTGTGAGGGTCAACTATCCCGAGGTTGTAGTTTATAATAAGAACATAGCATATAGATCATTCACTTCTCTTCGGTCCCCTACGTAGAGCATGCTTAGACGGAGCTGACTGCTAGGATAAACTATTCAAGGATTTACGAATGAAAATTTTAAGGCCACGACATAGGGGTATCAGGATCGAATTCCTAAATTTACGAAGCTTAAGGTGTAAAAACGATGCCGATGCTTCAAAAGGGCTTTCCCAAGTCATACTACATCCTATCTCAACCAGGTCTTATAGCCCAACTAAGTTCAAAACACAGTGTTTTTCTTAGAAATTTTTTTCGATTAGGCTCAAGAAATGGGGGAGTGGACATACACTAGACCATACAGATATAAATGACTCGTCAAACACATGTATTGTTTTAAAAAGAAAGCAAACAAGCAAACTAAAGCAAATAAAAAAGTAAAATAACGAGAAGGAAAATGCAGGAAAGGAAAAATAAAGTGAGAAAAAATAAAGCGAGAAAAATAAAGCGAGTAAATCTCCTCCCACACTTAAATCGAATTGTGCCCAACGTTACGAAATAAGATAAGGAAAGAGTCACCTGGTAAAGTACTAAGGCTGGCTGGGTCCCTCGCCATCCTGCGGTGAATGTCTAGGATGATGGGATCGGTTGCGACGACGACTGCTCTGAGAACCCTCGAACTGGTCGAATGTGGCGGACAAGGCAATCTGTGAACTCTGAATCTCGCGAAGGTTGCCTAAAAGGGAACCTTGAATGGACTCCATGAGGGCGGGGTGCCTCTGAAACTGGGCTTGTTGCATATGTTGCTCGCGAGATATCGCCAATTGAGATTCCATAAGACTTTGAAAAGAGCGGTCTGTCTGCTGTCGTGACACATCCATAAAATTCATGTTATCTGCCAGCTACCGTTGGATGGCAGAAAGTAAACCATCTCTTCTCTCCTCCCGGGCTAGCTAGTCACGCCACATCTCTTCAATGATATAGAAGCCAGGAGCCGTACCTGAAAAAGTGTTAGAAGTAGAAGATGCCGTGTGTGCGGGTGAAGCATGGTGGGGGGACACAGGTGGGGCATGAGGTTCATCCCTCTGCTTGTATTCTTCATCAGTCTCGTGTTCGTCCCCAAGTGGAACATAAGGAGGTAATGGGCCCATAAAAGGTGGAGCATCTAGATCGTAGGTCCAGTTCCTCGCAATTCATACATCAGTACGTCTAGTGCAAGGCAGAACGACTGATGGGATAGCGACACCCCGAACCATAAGTTCAAAGCGACCCGCTCTCATCACCTTGCACAATTTCATATCTTTTAGAAATTTCAAATTAATTGTGCGGGGAGGCAGGGGTGCTAGGGTATCTATCTCAGCGTCGAGGTGCAGAGCTCTAGCAATAGATGTAACTAGTCCTCCAAAAGCTATGGTCCATGTGTGTCTCAGGACAACAATCATGTGAGCAATCATAAACGGGACTGAATTAATTCTTCTGTTAGTGATACTACCTTGCAAAAATAGAAGTTCTCTAATATTTACCTTGTTTGGATTCTCCCGGCCAAAAATAGTACAGGTGAGCATATATCGAAAAATTCAAATAGCCGGGTTATGGATCAATGATGCTAAAATTCCTTCAAAAGAATTTATAGAAGAGTTTGACAATTGATGCCAGAAGGAAAATGCATCAGTGGACTATTCAGAATCCAAAGGGGTCTCACGAATAGCGCCATCACCATGAAGAATACCCAACATAGCTACTAGTTCGTCGGTGCTATATTCATATTCAACATTAAACAGACGAAATTTAACCGTACCGACGGTACTAGCAGTGTCGGGGCGAACCAAATAAATTAGGGAACTTAAGAATTCCAGAGTTAGCCTCTCAAAGGTGGGCTCTTTTCTAGTAAAAATCTCGTGCAATCCTAGGATGTCAGCTAAATGAAAAAACTATGATAAAGTCCTAAAGTATACAGACAATCTTCATCGTCATATCTGGTTGAGACAATTTCTCGTCCTTGCAATTTTTCAAGGATTTTCTGTTGTCGGTCTCCGGGTTTGCCTTCACGAAGAACGTATCTGTTGAACTCCATTGTTGCTCCTTTGGAAGAAAATTGAAAAAAAAAGGTTTCAAAATGGGTGTTGGAGATTTGGAGGAGGAAGTTTGAATTTTTATGAAGGTTAGAAAAATGGATGTTGGAGTGGTTAATGGGGTAGTAGGTGGTTGATAAAATGAGAGTTATTGGGATTGAAAATGGAGAAAGTGGAAGGTTTTTGAAAATCAGTCTGTTATAGTCCCAGATCCCATGGCGGGCGCCATGCTTGGAATTTGGGCTGAGCTTAAATTTCTTTGTTTTGTTGGTTTGGGCTTCTTATTCCAATTTCTTCTCGTAGGTGCAAACAACAATTCTTCATTTGGTGCTTCCAAGGATTGGTGTATTGAATTTTTTCTTTTATGTTTATAACTTGAAAATAATAAACTCATAAAAATAAAATAAACAATTAATTAAAGAGAAAAAATGATAAAATAGAAATATACTTAATTATGGTAAGTCACGAAAAAATAAAAATAAAAAGAAAGTAGAATGCAAGAGTTAGGCATAAAAAATAGATAAGTCTGAAAAAGGAAACAACATGATAAAAGAAACAACAAAACAGCAAAACAATGCAGATATGAATCAAGATCATCAAAGAGTAATAGGATCCTTGGTCGACTCAGAACCATGAGCTACAACTAACTTACTGCGAAGATCATCAATTTCCTGCTGTAGGAGGTCTGCCTTAGTAGAGTGAGTAGCATCGGAAACCATAACCTGAAGAGAGAGGTCTTCAACTGTCTGACGAAGTTGGGCTACCTCTCTACGCAGCTCAGCAACCTGTGCATAGATGTCGGGTTGCTGCAAAGAGAAATTATTAGAGAATACAGTGGTCCTTTCTGGTGATGGACATGGATGATACTCAGGTACCGGAGGTGATTTTTGCTCGTCCACGATCTCTCCAAGACCTTCTAAGGCATATGTCCAATTGGCAGGGTTATGGACATTGATATCATGGAATCAGGCAAGGTAAAATAGTGAACGATTTCATTATCAATCAAGAGTCTATACTGGTTGAGATTAAAGTAGACTCTTCTCATCAACCCACGATCCAAACAGAAATCAATGCCCATTGTAGTATATCCACAGTAAGAGGTAAGGTGAGATAACTTACTTGTATGACCCAAAGCAGAAGCAATCTGAGTTACTGCCCCTCCCACATGGAGGATACCTTCAGCAGACTTAGAAGTCATCATGAGATTCTACAGCAGAAAACTTCCACAGGCTATAGGGCGAGACTGAGTCGCACAGTAGAGGAAAAATATCTCCTCCTCGCTAACATGGGTATTAGTGTCGGCCTTCCCTAGGAAACTGTGAGCAATAACCATCTGAAAATACCTGAAAGCGGGGTTGTGAATAACAAGGGATAACTGAGTGGAAGGATCAAGGCTCCCTCCAGCGGTAATATCTCTCTAGAATTTCTCTATGTCCCTAGTCATGAAATAGCCAATTGGTAGCTCAAGTATAGCATCGGGTGTGGTCTGGAAGCCTAGCAAGTCGCCAAACTCCCTCTGGGTAAAACAATATTCTATCCCGAATAGTCTGAAAGTGAGATATCCATCCTGGCCATTATAGGGCTCAAACTCGAATAAACTGAGGAATTCTAAGGTGAGGTTCCTGTAGGTCACATTTAGGTCATCTGCATACTTGTCCACTTTAGCTGGTTGCATAGATACTTGATATTGGCTTCAAAGCCAAGAGCTTCCATGCAAATCTGGTTTGGATATCTTGTCGGTGCCATGGGTCGCTGTAAAAGGACCGCATAGCGTTGTATCTGAATGTCACCTCAGAAGGAAACATGCATGTCATCGAAATGCTCCATCCTGAAAAATGTAGTTAGCAAAGACGGCTAGCAGGTGATGCCTGAAATCATAAATTTTGCAACTGTTAGTATAAAGATAAAAATAAAATTTGATAAAGTAAAATGTAAATAAATGCAAAAAATAAAAATAAACCCATGGGTTGCCTCCCATGCAACGTTTGTTTAACGTTGTTAGCTTGACGAGTAAACTTCATATATTGGAAACTGGTACTGGTGGATCAATCAGAGTATGGCTGGAGTAGTTGGTGGGAATGTCACCTCCTTCGTAGTGCTTCAACCTCTTCCCATTGACGATGAATGGGATACAAGAATTGTTCTTGATCTCGACTAATCCAGATCTTGGGATTCTAGAGACCTCAAAAGGACCAGTCCATCTTGAACGTAGCTTGCCAGGAAAAAGTCGCAACCTGGAATTGAAAAGGAGAACAAGGTCACCTATATTGAAATCTTTCTTTACAATTCTTCTGTCATGCCAAGTTTTGGTTCTTTCTTTATATATTATATCATTCTCATAGGCAGACTGGCGGAATTCCTCCAATTTATGAATGTCAAGGATGCGCTTTTCACCAGCAGTCAAATATTCCAAATTCAGGGTCTTAATGGTCCAATAGACTTTATGCTCTAACTCGAAGGGTAAATGACAAGATTTTCCATAGACTAATTGGTAAGGGGTTGTTCCAATAGGGGTTTTAAAAGTTGTTATGTATGCCCATAGTGCTTCATATAGCTTCTGAGACCAATCTTTTCTGGAAATTAAAACGGTTAAGATTTGTTTAATCTCCCTGTTAGACACTTCTACTTAGCCGTTAGTCTGTGGATGATAAGGTGTTGCTACTCTGTGCTTTACTCCATACTTACTCAAGAGCTTATCAAAGATTCTGGATATGAAATGTGATCCTCCATCACTTATAACGAGACAAGGTGTTCCAAACCTCGGAAAAATGATATTCTTAAATAACTTGACTACCACTCTTGTGTCGTTTGTGGGTGATGCAATAGGTTCATCCCAGTAGAAATGTTTAACATCTTTGAAGAACTTCTTTTTCTGTTGGTAATTTAGATAAGGGGATATGATATCTGCAGCTAGGTAGTTTACAAAATCAGCGTACCAAGGTAAGCTCTTCATTACTGAAATTTTTTCAAAATCTTTATCTCTGTAAGGCTCGAAATCATCAGTCTTAGCTATAAGTCTGTCATAGGTGAAAACATCATTTATGGACAATAAGTCAGGTTTTAAGTGTTCTAATCTAGAGAGGTGGTCAGCGACAACATTCTCCGTGCCTTTCTTATCCTTAATGTCTAGATCAAACTCTTGGAGTAACATGATCCATCTAAGTAATTTAGGTTTAGCGTCCTTTTTATTTAATAGATAACGTATGGCAGCATGATCAGTGTAAACAATGATCTTTGCTCCGACTAGATAGGACCTAAACTTATCTATCGCAAAAATTACTGCCAATAATTCTTTCTCTGTTGTTGCATAGTTGAGTTGGGCGGTATCTAGGGTTCTACTAGCATAATATATAACATGTAATTTCTTGTCTTTTCGTTGTCCTAGAACAACACCAACTGCATAATCGTTGGCATCGCACATTATTTCAAAAGGTTGTGTCCAATCTGGGGGTTGCATGATCGGAGATGAGATCAGTGCTTGTTTCAAAAATTTAAAAGCTTCGAGACGTTTCTCGTCAAAAACAAATTCAACGTCCTTCATTAGAAGATTAGTCAAAGGTTTTGTTATTTTAGAGAAGTCTTTTATAAAACGCTGATAAAAACCAGCATGTCCAAGAAAACTTCTAATCTCCCTAATGGTTTTAGGTGGGCTGAGGTTTTCTATAACTTTTAATTTTGGCTCTATCGACCTCAATGCCTCTTTCGGAGACAATGTGTCCTAATACTAAACCTTCATTAACCATAAAATGGAATTTTTCCCAATTTAGCACTAGGTTCACCTCTACGCATCTTTCGAGGATTTTTTTGAGGTTGGAGTCTTTAAAATAGAATCCACACACCGAGAAATCATCCATGAAAACTTCCATTATTCCATCTAGGTAATCTGCAAATATAGACATCATACAACGTTGAAAAGTGGCAGGGGCATTACAGAGTCCGAAGGGCATTCGTCTATAGGCGAACGTTCCATAAGGACAGGTGAAGGTTGTTTTCTCTTGATCCTCAGGGTGAATAGGTATTTGGAAAAATCCTGAGTATCCATCTGGATAACAAAAGTGCGAGTGTCTGGCTAGACGTTCGAGCATTTGATCTATAAATGGAAGAGGGAAATGATCCTTCCTGGTTGCTTTGTTTAATTTTCTAAATCTATACACATACACCAACCTCCTTCTGTTCGTTTAGAAATATGCTCACCTTTCTCATTTTCTATGCTGTGATGCCTCCTTTCTTTGGCACCACATGCACAGGGCTCACTCAATTACTATCTGATATTTGGTAAACTATACCGACCTCTAGTAACTTAAGAACTTCTCTTTTAACAACATCTCTCATTATATGGTTTATTCTTCTTATATGTTCTCTTGAGGGTTTTGAGTTTTCCTCTAACAAGATCCGGTGCATGCACACCGATGGACTTATTCCTTTTAAATCGGAGATGTTATACCCTAAAGCTGAGGGATATTTTCGTAAGATCTCTAAGAGTTGAGTTGTCTCATCTTGACTTAAAATAGCGTTAACTATAATAGGACGATTCATCTCTTTATCTAAGAATTCATATATGAGGTTCTTGGGAAGTTCCTTCAGTTCTAAAGATGGTTTCAAAGGGCAAGGCATGGGATCGGGAGTAAGCGATAAACATTCATAGAGGTCGTCATCGATGTAAGGTTCTAAACTTTTAAATCCATCGTCCTCCATAATGGGGGTCGAAGGTAACTTGATATTTTTGTTAGATTCCTCCCGCTTAAGTTCCAATATACACTCGTCAATGACGTCGATGGCATAACAAGAATCTCCTATGACTGGTGCTATTAAGAATTTTGAAAGAATAAATTCTATCTTTTCATCACCCACCTCAAATGTTAATTTTCCTTTCTTAACGTCAATTATGGCTCTGACTGTTGATAGGAATGGTCTACCTAAGAGGATTGGGATTTCTTTGTCTTATTTAATATGCATAACCACGAAATCAGTTGGGATATATAGCTGATCGATCTTAACTGGTATGTCTTCAAGTATGCCTATAGGATACTTAACTGATCTATCATCTAGCTGGAGGGACATTTTAGTCGGCTGCAATTCTCCTAAGTTTAACCTTCTACAAACTGCTAAAGGCATAAGGCTGACGCTAGCTCCTAGATCTAAGAAGGCTTTGTCAATAGTATGATTTCCTAAGATACAAGGAATGGAAAAACTTCCTGGATCCTTTTCTTTCTTGGCAAGTTTATTTTCTGAAATAAAATTGCATTCGATAGGTTTAGGATCATCAAGTCTACGCTTGTTGGTTAGGATGTATTTTAGGAATTTAGCATAAGATGGTATCTGAGTGATGGCTTCGATGAAAGGAATCTCTACATGGAGTTTTTCTATAAATTTAACGAATCTCTGGTATTGATTGTCAAGTTTGGTTTGTTTAAGTATTTGCAGAAATGGGACTGGGGGTTTGTACGGGGGTGGTAGTTTATTAGTTTTATCTTTTAATTATGGTTCTTTTTGCTTTTCGGGTTGCTCTGGTTCCTCCACTTGGTCTGTAGGAAAAACATTTGTCTTAGGTTGTGAGGGTGTACTCATGGCTGGATTCTTGGGTCCATCGTAAGTAGTCCCACTTCGTAAGGAAATGGCATTAGCTTGCCCTTTAGGATTTAGTTGAGGTTGTCCAGGGAATTGTCCTCCAGGTGTAGTTTGTGGGGCTTGTGTTTGGGCTATCTGCGAGATCTGGGTTTCAAGCATCTTGTTATGCGTAATTATCTGATCAACCTTAGTTCCTAATTGCGTGATTAGTTCGTTTACATGAATATTCTGATTTAGGAACTCTTTGTTTTGCTGGGTTTGAACTGAAATGAAATTTTCTATGATTTTCTCAAGGTTTAGTTTGGGTGCCACAACTTGCATAGATTGATTTGGTCTTTGGGCTTGGAAACCTGCAGGTCTCGAAGGTGCAGAGTTTTGTATTGGGCTATTGTTTTTATAAGAAAGGTTTGGGTGATTCCTCCATTCGGGGTTGTAAGTGTTTGAAAATGGGTTTCCTTGGGTGTAGTTTACTTGGTCTGAGCAAGGCTCATTCAACAAGTTACATTCCGCAGGTTGATGTCCTTGGGTCCCACAGAGTTTGCATTCTGAAGCTACTGCGGCTACAATATTAGGGTTTTGAGACATGTTTTGAACTTTTAAGGCAAGAGCGTCCATTTTAACTTGCATCATGTCTAGAGAACTTATCTCATGTTTTCCTCCTTGGGTCTCCTTTTTCTCTATCGTAGCTCGTTATGTTTCCCATTGGTAATGGTTTTGGGCCATGTCCTCAATGAGAGCGCAGGCTTCTAGGTAAGGTTTATTCATCAATGCGCCACCAGTAGCAGCATTGATAGACATCTTTGTGTTGTAATGGAATCCATTATAGAAGGTGTGGATGATTAGCCATTGTTCTAGGCCATGGTGTAGACAGGCTCTTAACAGGTCCTTATATCTCTCCCATGCTTCAAAAAGTGATTCTCCCAGGTTTTGGTTAAATCTAGTGATTTGGTTTCTAAGGACAACAATTTTGCTGGGCGGAAAATATCTTGCGAGAAATACTCTCCTAAGGTCTTCCCAGGTTGTTATTGAATTGGGTGGAATGGAATCCAACCAATCTCGTGCTTTATCTCTGAGGGAAAAAGGGAATAATCTTAGTCGTATTGCCTCAAGCGAAGTACCATTGCATTTTAAAGTGTCTGCTAATTGTATAAAAGTTTTAAGTGTTGTTTCGGGTTCTCAGTAGCAAGACCACCGAATTGGTTTTGTTGCACCAATTGTAGTATTGAGGGTTTTAGTTTGAAATTGTTTGTGGTTATAGCTGGGTTTGCGATACTTGAACTAGGTTCCTCATCTGACGGTTGGGCAAATTCCTTAAGGGGTCTTTGGTTACGATTCTCGGCCATAGTTTTTCTAATTCTACGAAGAAAATGGATGTAACGTTCAGGTTCCTCTAAAGGATTGAATAAGGTTCCGGTGCTGCGAGATCTTCGCATTAACCGGACTGTAAAACTTAGTCTAGACGGTGCGACTATAGGGTGTGAAATTTGACGAAATTGGTCCCCGACAATGGTGCCAAAAACTTGATGCAGTGTATTCGCAAGTGTACGAATTGCGTCAGAGTAATATAAAATATTATCGATCCACAGAGACCAATCGTCAATCTATCGTTTCCTATTGTTACGGTGTTTAGCTAAGTCAATATTAAACAGGGAATCAAGCATGCAAGAAAGTAAAGTGCGGCAAAATAAACTTCAGATATAAAAGCAGGGTCGAATGTAATTCACACAGTCAGATGATATTCGCAATGCTTCAGAGTAGAACTACTTATAGGGAAATATTTTCTACTAAAGAAAAGAACTAACTTAATAGGAATTGTCGCTTTCGCGTAATCAGAATCGAGCTTACTCTCTAATCAGACCTTCTTATCGTCACTTATAAAAAGGCGCGCATTGCGTTAAAGTAATAAACCTATTTTTAAGAAATAAAGTACTTGACCAAGTTGAAAAGTATTTTGATCTGGAATTTCTAATAAAAAGGGGACCTAGCTTTAACCCTATAAACGCGTCCGAAAATAGTTTCAAAATTGATTTCTTTGGTAATAAAAATCCCTAACTAACCGGACAAAGCGCTTTCGCTTCCTTTGACCAGTTAGAACTAACCGAGTTTAACAAAGGGTTTGACGGCTTTCGATCTTACCCAACAACAATAAAGTACAGAAAACTCGCATTAAAAACCAAAATAGCCCATAAGCCTTTCTATTGACACATTATTTGGAATATCGATCTAACTAGATTCCTTACATTCTAGCCCAGTAAGGTTCAGCCTGACATGGGAATGTAAACAAACATGTTAAAATAAATCATGCGAGAAAGTAAATAATTTAAAGTGCAGTGCGGGAAATAAACAAAGTAAAAGCAGTGCAGAAAATAAACAAAGTAAAAGCAGGTGCGGGAAATAAACAAAGTAAAAGCAAGCGCGGGAAATAAACAAAGTAAAAGCAGGTGCGGGAAATAAACAAACTAAAAGCAGGTGCGGGAAATAAACAAAGTAAAAGCAAGTGCGGGAAATAAACAAAGTAAAAGCAGGTACGGGAAATATAAATAGAAACCTGCTCCAAACGGGGAGGTTTTAAATCTGGTACAAACTGGAAGTAAAATGCGACTAGAAATAAACAGCAGTTAAAAATAAATGTGGCAGGATAAACTTCTGCCGAAGTGCTCCAAACTCGATTACAGACTCAATCTACGAACTCGATCACATACTCAATCAAAAGTGCAATAATTCCTCGATGTGAAGAATTATCGCTTTACAATGGTGAAATTATATGGATTAAGTTCGCAACTATGGTTGGATCAAGTTTGCAACTAATCTTGGGTGAATTGAAATCAGGAACTTCTATTTATAGAGGATGAAGAATGCAGGAAATCACAGGAATGCCCCCCAACTCCTTTTGGGGGGAAAACATCGTCCAAAGGTGGCGCCCACCATGGAGGCCATGGCGCCCGCCATGAGTGTAAATGAAAGGAAGTGGGGAACGTGGAAGTTGAGGTTAGGAGGAGGTGGTCCACGTCATGGCCTACCCTATGGCTGGCGCCATGGTGGACGCCATGAGTGCAAATTTGACCTAAACTCCTGTTTTTCAGCCTGTGTTCCTTCATTTCTTAAGGGGAGCTCTAGATAATTGAAATACCAGAAAAGGAAACAAAAGATAGTAATAATACGAGAAAACAATAATAAAAAACCTAAATAACATGTGAAATCAGAGTAAAAAAAAGTGTAAAGTAAATGTTATCAGTACCAAAGAGGTACACGTGACCAAGATAGCTCGCCACACCCTCAACACCATCACCGATGGTGGCGATACTAGCTCGGCCAGAAAGAAGTACGTCCACACTGTGATGCACGTGTCCGAGGATATAACCAGGTCCCAGGAACAAGACCTCAACCCGATTAGCTTCTCCAAGAGATACACGGTCGGTATCATGGCCCACGAGAACGACCATATGGTCATCAAAGTGCAAATCTGGGACTAGAGTGTAAAAAGGGTGTTGGTGGATCTTGGTAGCTCATCCAATGTACTCTACCAGGAAACCTTCAAAGCAATGGAATTCGATACGTCTGAGTTGCTTCCCTTCAACGGAACTTTGGTCGGGTTCTTCGAAGAACATGTGCAAGTATTGGGACACCTTCTGGTACTCACTACCTTCGGAAGCGGTACTATTGTACCCTAAAATTGACCCTCTCTTTTCTCAAGACATTTATCACAAATATCTACAAAAGCTCAAGCTTGCACAATTATTGACTAGGTCAAGCCATCTCCTTAACAATGATACCTCAAAATCAGGGTTTTAGCCTGCACAAGAACAACTAGACTTCTAATACTTCAAGTGAAGTTCATGGATCATTATGGACCTTAAAGAATGCTCATGTCAAGTTTCAAGTCTTGTATCAGAAATTTTGCTCAGTCAATTGACCAAGTGACCAAAAATTAGTTATACTGATGAAAAAGTCAACTGTAGCACCAAAAGTCAAACTTTGACTTTTTGGTCAACATTAAGTCTCAAAGATCAAAGTTCATCAAGACATTCAAAAATATGAAACTTGATCATAAAGAAAGTCAAAAGTCAATGTGAAAAGTCAAACTCTTCAAGACTTAGAAATTTTTCTAAGTGTTTTTATACATGATAATTTCATTTCTTCATGACAATTTTTCACCATGATGCAAGATGATTCATGGAAAACTTCCAACATGAAAGTTGTAGATCTCAATGAGATCTAAAAATTTGTAGGGCATGAATTTTTCTATAAATGCTTGGATTTTGAGTTATAAATTCATGAAGTCATGACATTTTTGAATAAACACAAATTTTCAGCAGTTTTGGTCAGGATTTTATCCCAACTTTTTGGCATTTTTTCACATAATTCCAAGACGATTCTGTCAAAGTGGCCAACATGAAAGTTATAGAGGATGTTTCAAGATTTACAAAACATCCAAGAGCATGAATTTATCATACTTGAGTTAGGAGATTCAAGGGCATGAAGTTGGACATCCATTTTTGAATTCCAAGTCATTTTAGTGAAGAACACATAACAAAACCCTTATGCTATGATGCATAATCTTGTGTTGCAGGCCTTCTTGCTTAAAAATCTCATCATAATTTAATGATTACAACCACTCTTGATTTATTACCCAAGTGTTTAAACCATTGTCCAAAAGATCTTTCCATTTATGGCATAAAGGCACCATTGCTATTCTTGAAAAGCAAGCTTGTTGGCACAAAACTTGTCTTGAACCCATACCTTGTTTGTTTCTGATTTTACTCCACTATAAATCATGGAAATCAGCCCCTCTAAACCAGTAACTTTGGTACTTCATCTCGGGACCATGACATAACTTGATATTTGCAATCCAACCTAGTCATAACTCCATAGTTTGTAAACCAAATCAGCTTGTTCACAAACCTCTTGCCTATAAATAGAAGAAGCATTTGTAAGAGAAAGAGGTCAGAAAAATAGAGAGAAAAACCAGAAGTTTTATTGATAAACCCTAAAAAAAGCTCATATTCACAAAATCCATAACAGTCCATAAAGCTTCCACTCTTGAGTTTTAAAGTCCAAACCTTTGAACCTCTCATACTTTGTAAATTTTGTCCAAACATCTAATCACTTCACATACATTACTTAGAATTTGCTCAAACTCAAGAACAAGCTTCTGTAACATCTCTGTTTTCCAAGCTCAAGAACACTCAAGGCAACAACTCAAGCTCAAGACACAAATTCCAGTTTCAAGGTAAGTCTCCTTGACTTTAAACCCTTCATTTCAAGCATCATTAGTTGATTCATCTTCAAAGATAAAAATGTAATAACCATTCCCCTTGAAGCTAAACTTTGTTTATCTTCCATTCTTGTCATTTATGTGTTGAGAACTAATCCATGTATGCAGCAAAACAAAGATAGAGTAAAAAATGACAGTATGAGTCGACACATAGCCTTATGAGTCGACATATCTTAGTGGAAAAACAGGTTATGAGTCGACACATAGCCTTATGAGTCGATACATACTGCTATATAGGCCCAAAATAGAAGGAAAAAAGAGTGTATGAGTCGACACAAAGCATATATGAGTCGACACATGCTGTGTATGAGTCGACACATACCATTATGTATCGACTCATACTGAGTTGATTTGGCAAAACATGGGCATGGGAAGGTTATGTGTCGATACAAAAGAGCATGTGTCGACACATAATGTTCAAAAATGCACTTTTCTTTATTTTTCCTTTGTTTTTACATGTTCCACATAGTTTCTTCACGACTATTCAATATGGTTGTAATATTTAAGCTCCTATACATCCCCATATGTAAATTATACCCCATCCCCCTAAACGATGTAATAGTGTAGGACTTTATTTTCCACAATTTATCGCTTTCAAATATAAATGCTAGTAACTAGGGTATGCATGGCAAGATAAAATCAATCATAGACAACCCTAATCCAAGATAAAACAATGCATGAAAAATAAACACTTGCACCTCTAGGGTTAACTCCACTTATTGCCTTAAAAAATGGTCATGATATGCATGTGAGACATCTTAGCAAAAACAATAAAAAATACAAGATCATAGTCCCTTTATGACGCTACGAATATTGCCTTACAAATGATCTTATTCCCTTAAGAAAAATGCTAAGATATCTCACAACATTGCTATCCATGACTATACGATGACCTGCGCTTGTCCCTTCACATACAAAGATAGAGCTTCTTACCAATCAATGGTAAGATAGCAATGTCAAGGGAAGAGAGAAATTAACAAAAGACTTTTGAGTAGGTAGAACGTTCTTAGTTGCTTGCTCATAATCCATCTTTAAAACAAACATTTTTCAAAACACACCAAACACTTTCAAAACATGAAATATTTTCAAAAAGTCCAACACTTTGTATGCATTCTTATAGAGACGAGAATCATTACAAAGTTTTCCTAAACGAAGGCACTTTTCAAAAATACTTTCAAAACCCACCATAAATACATTTCAAATAAAGCAATTTCAGAAGTGATCCAGCAAGCAACTAAGAGCCCATAGATAACTATGGATGAAAAGGGTGCTAACACCTTCCCTTTTCATAATCTACCCCCCCGAACTCAAGAAAATATCTCAAAGGTCTTTCCTGTTATTTTCACCCTTTCCTTATTGGATAAAAGAAAATCCGGTGGAGACTCTTGCTATCCGCAATAATTGCGATCAAACGTAAAACAACCAAGTCAATTCTCCCACCGTATACCAGAACTGGCGACTCTGCTGGGGACTACTTTAAAGTGGGGTTACCTTAGAGACTAGATCACATTTAAATGCTTTCATTGTTTGATTTGTTTGCTTTATATTTGTGGGTCCTTGTTTGGATTTGTATTGATCCTTTACCCGGATCTGGGAACATCATTAGGTAAGTAGCAATAGATTTTGGAAATTGTACGACATATACCGATATGGTTGAAGCAATGGCTACATTAGTGTGACGCATTTGTTGGTACCAATATCCCTTGTGTTGAATCGAGGAGAATACGGGGCCGCTGAGTGGTGTCATGAAGCACTAACTGACTTTAGAACCTTTAATTTAACAACTTGGCCATTAGGAAGTAGTGAGATAGCCAATTTCAGTGGAAAGCTGAAAATTGGTTGATACTTGATACTACGCTCATTGAGATCAGACTTTTGGGATATTTTGGCCGTAAGAAAAGATTGATTGTGCTAAAAAAATGCCCAATGAAGAAAGATCAATGATATTGAGATTCCCTAGAACCCGATTACTTTGTAGGACAGGTTGAACCAAATAAATTTCAATAGGGTACTTACTTATGAAACCCATGTAAGCCTAAACCTAAGGTTTTTGTGTGCTTTGTTTATGATTATTATTCATGTCATCATAAACATCATAGCATCATAAGCATTCTGACTAACCATTTCAAGGATTTAGGAATTTATCGTTGTCCTGTAGGTCATGACTTCCACTCGTAGGAATACCATCCAAGTTAACTTCGTGAAAGTGCATCCCTAACTTCAAGAATTAGCATCAAGAGTGCCTGGAAATTCTCCCTTCACCAAGAAATATGGTCGACTTCTCAACTTGGCTACCTTAAACTTTTAAGAAGAAATGATGTGTGTACCTTTCCAATTCTTTGATCCTATGCATCATTGCTTCATCTTTCCCGACTACGAATTGGTGCCTACATTAGAAGAATTATCTCAATTGTTAGGAGTTCCCGTGTCGGATCAAATACCATTCACCGGTTTAGAAGAGACTCCAAAGCCGGAGGTTATTGCCAAAATCTTGCATTTGAAGAGATCTGACGAGAAGTGGAGTTAAGGGTTTCTTAGCCAAATTTTTGTTGGAGAAGGCTTGTTTGTTCTGGGAAGATTTCGATTTTCAAGCTTTTGAGGATGTCTTAGCCCTTCTAATCTATGGTCTGATCCTATTTCCCAACCTGGACCAATTCATAGGCGTGAATGCCATCAAGGTTTTTCTTTCTCGTAATCCCATACCTACTTTGTTTAGAGACATTCTACATTGTTTCCACACTCGCACCATGAAGAAAAGGGGTACTCTTTTGTGTTGCATTCCATTACTCTCTAGGTGGTTTATTTTGCACCTACCTAGATCAATGTTGAAGAATGAGCAAGGCTTGACATGGTCTCAAAGATTAATTTCACTCACACATTCTAATATTCATTGGTGTTCTAGATCCTTTGAGGATATTACCATTATTGACCGTTGTTGGGAATTCCCTAATGTCCCACTCTTAGGCATTAAGAGAGGTATCACCTATAACCCTTCTCTCGCATTATGACAGTTTGGGTATGCACGAAGAGATGGCCCTCATGATACGCTCATTCAAGGTTTGGTATTCGACTACGAGGGCGACGACCAAGGCTATCGTTAATGGTTCATACGAGCTTGGAGAATGATAAACAAAGTGGATAGTAAGACATTGGGATATAAGAATTACATCCCCCTTAAGCCTTAATTTAAGTGGGTACGAACTTGTGCTTAAAGTCTCGTGATGCCTTACCCCGCCATCTTAACAATCATCATGGAGCCTGTTGCCAAAAGAGATGTTCCATATACTGTCCTTTATCCTGATATGCCTACTTCTCTTGAAGATTTGCAAAGATCTTGGATTCAGCTAAAGGGGGAGCGAGACACCTTTGAAGCCCATTTTTATGCAAGCGAGAAGAAGACATTAGAGCTCACGAGACAACTTCATGAGGAGAGGAGCCTAAATGCCTATATCGCTCCAAAGAGGAAGCATACATAGGAAACTTGAGCCATTGTTATTGTATTTTAGTTCATTTTGTTTATTTTGTTTCAATGTAAGCCCAAGAGGCATGTTGTAATCAATTTGAACTTATTATTACAATTAATGTTTGTTCCCTTTTGTCTAAGCAAATTTAAATCTTCTAAGTCCTTGAAATCATTTGTGTGATACAGTGGCAGAACCGACTGTTATACTGGTTTGCGTTTTTTGTTCGCAAATGTCGCGGTAAGCAAGAGTTGCCACCGACTTTTATTTCATCCAAAAAAGGAAAAGGAAAAAGAACAGAAAAAACCTTTTTTGAGATGTTTGAGTACGGGGAGTAGATTATAGAAAGGGAAGGTGTTAGCACCCTTTCTATCCATGGTTTTCTATGGGCTCTTAGGTACTTGCTCATTTTGAAATTGCTTGTGTGTGTTTTGAAAAGTTTTTTGTTTAACTTGGTGATAACCCTTGTATTTGTCCTCAAGAGTGTGATGAAGTTGTTTTTGAAAACTATTTTGAAAGTGTTTGTGAAAAAGTTTTTGTTATTTTGAGCAAGTACTTAAGATTTTCTACCTACTCGAAAAAGACTATTCATTCTCGTTTCCTTTAGATAGCGCTATCCTACTATTAAGGAGTAGGTAGCTTCATCGTTGGAGTTTTAAGGGACATTCGAAGGGACAAAATGGTCATTGAAGGCAACAAGTAAGGATACCTTAGCATTTCGAAGGGACTATCGTCATAAGATCATTTCTCGTAGGCAACTCGAGGGACAATGAGGGACTATGATCTTTATGACGACTTTGAACTGTGGGTCATTACTAAGATATCCCTACGTTCAAGGGACACGACCATTATTTCCGAGGCAACCAAGTGAGGCAAAACCCTAGGAGTGAGCGTGTGCAAGTGTTTGATTTCAGTTGATGTTATCTTCGCACAATTAGGGTTATCTACCGTTTTAAACATTATTTCTTTCCATACAAGCCTATTATCCATACATCTAGGCAGTTTATAATTGCGGAAATTAAAATGCAAGAAATTAAAACCCTATCTATTACAAGGCCTTGGGGAGGGGGATTACATAATCAAAAAAACCGGGGGAAATAATAAATGTGAAATAGTAAATCTAATAAACTATTACAAACTCGGAGCCGTTACAATAATTAATAAAAATAAGGAAAAACAACGCGCGAAAGTTAAGACGAGAACAAATTAGAAGCCTAAGAAATTTAATTAATTAAAAAATATTTTTGTATTTTTTTATTGAGAAAAATAGTTGCAATTTGCAAGTTAAACCTAATTTACCAATTAATTTTATTTAACAAAATAATCAATGTTGAAATGATTAAAATAATTAATTTTTAAAAATTAATTTTAATTATAAAAAAAAACCTAATTCTATTTTTGTGATTTTTGATTTTATGATTCAACTAAAAAAAATATTTTTGTAAAAAATAATTTAAACAAGAAATTAAAACAAAATAAATAAAGAAATTAAAAAGGAATTAAAGGAATAGGCCTGATGTAGCTAAGCAGATTGGGGGGTGTGCACTGAATTTGGTTTTAGGCCCAGGATGATGGCCCAATTTGTCTAGCGCATGATTCAATGAAGCTTCCTTCTGAGGGTCCATCACGTGGCTGCAATCTTGGAACGTTGGATCTGGCTGGAGATAGATCTGATGGTTTTGCATCTTGGGCGTATGATGGATACTGGACAGTGAGGCGCACTGGATCTGAAATGAAACTCAGAAAATATAAAAGGTCTGGACCTGGGACTGAACCCATGTCCTCCCTTTCACACATTCACTTCCCTTGCCATCTGTGCTGGATATTAACTCATGAACATGATCACTCAAAAATATTGTATATTAAACAAACCATTAAATCCCAGTCAGTAAAAAATAAACGCGTCAACATTTCAAGAGCCAATCATGTTATAAGGAATTTCCATGCCAACAATCAAACTGCCTTCAACCTTTGACTCACCGGAGCCCTAGCTCCGGTCGTCTTCTCCGGTTATCTCCTCCTCAAAAACCTACAAAAACACGCAACTAAAGATCCAAGGGGGACCCTACCCCCCTAATTCAGGGCCTGCGATTTCAATGGGATCAAAATCAAGACCAAAACCTGGCCGATTTGGATACTAACACGCGATCAAAAATTCTCATGAGAAAACATGGTAGGTCATTATTTTGCGTGCATGGGTACACGAAGATGATCCATATCTGTTCAGAAACGTCTCAGGAACACATTAACATCATTAGTATGGTTTAAAACAAAGAAAAAACAAAGATGCAAAAATTTAAAATGTTATGCAACCGGAGATGCCATGAACGGGTGTTCTACGTGCTTGGGGACTTCAAGATCATCTCAAACTTACTCAATCTCCTTGATGGGAATGAATGGCAGTGAGATCTTGCAGTAGGGTGGCTTGTATCGAGAGTTTGGAAGCCTTAGGATTTTTTGACAACTTTGAAAATTTTGATCACTTTTGGAGGCTAGGGTTTCTTATCCCTCTTGGTCTGAATTATGGAGGAATATATAGTGTGTTTTTAGGTCAATGCAAATGGATTTGAATCTTTGTACAAAAGATTTGATTTGATTTTAATTATCTTTCATTATTAATGAATTAAATAAAAATAATAGAAATAATTAAAATAAAACACAACCAAATGATGTAAGAAGCTGATTTGAGGTGTAATGCACGCGTAGACTCTCAACCATGGCCCACAAGTCAAAAATATCAAAATTACTCAAATTGAAATTCTTGCATTTCACAAAAATTTCCCAACTTGCTCTGATCATAACTTGCTCAATTTTCACTCTTTGAGGGTGATCCATGACTTTCTGGAAAGCTTAGGATTCCTCCTAAACAACCCTTTTGGTTTCATCTCAATTGGATCTTCCATGTTCATGTAATAAGCTTTGACCCAAAAGGTGTTTTTGTTGACCTTTTGGAATGACCTATAATGTCTGAATTCATATCTTTTCATGAGTGCATTTTTTGAGCTTGAGGGCTGAATATGAGTTGTAGGTAATTGTATTCTATTCAAAATGAGCCTTGTATGAGAAATTTATTATAAAGTATGAAAAAGTTATGCTTGGTCAAAGTTTGGTTGACTTTTCTTGAGAAACCCTAATTTAACAACTTTTGAGTTTTGATGAATTAGGAGCATTCCTTGGGGAATCATGATCAACCCTTGATCAAATGATTGATATCACTTCAAAATGTTGATGTTGACCAAAAATCTTGAAGTTTGACTGTATGTGGGTCACAATTGACTTTTGACCTAATATAGTTGATTTTCAGGCATTTGAGCAGTTGACTGAGCAAACTTCTTGTGCAAGGCATGAAACTTGACATGGATGATCTTGAGAACATATTAGGGAAATGGAGACCAATTTGGACCCTTGGAACTCAAACATCTTGATGAAAATGGAAACCCTAGTTTGAGGCTCATAGTCTTAGAAGGAGGATTTGTCTGGTCAATCCTTGGCTTCCTTGGACAAGTTGAGGACCTCTAGGAGTATATTTTGAGTAAAATGAGAGGGCACATTTTGAGGTACAACATCCGCCCCTGTTCAATCTTCTTATACCTGAGGATGTAGATCGGCTTGTTTGCCTTTCGTGATCTGAAGGTGGAAGATGATTGAACACTAGAGTGCCCAGAAATTTGCACTCGCATAAAGTAATACTGATTGGTGATATCGGGAATGGGCTTACAGATGCCATTCGGAAATCGACAAAGAATCGTCGGAGATGGTCTTAAATATGCCATCCAGAAAAGATATCGGTTGCATAAGAGATTCCTTTACGAGAATTCTTGTACCTGCCGGTGAGGAGGATTTTGCCGGGGAATGTTGATTTATGTCTTGGGAAATAGAGTATAGGAGCTTTGGTTGTCCATTACTCTACTGGGGAATTAACTCTTGATTGAGGAGGTGGAAGCATACTGCCTAATTGGTTAGGGTCCAGGCTACACAGTGACTTACTAGGGAAACGTGAGATCGACCCTTTCTGGTCAGGTCCAGGTCTTGCAGTGTTATAAACTGTTGTTTGGAGATAAGAGAGGAGGAACCTAGGTTGTAGGGTTACTTCAAAATGAAAGCCTGGATGGTAGGGCTATAAGAAGGAACTTGTATGGTAGGGTTACTTCGAAATGAGAGCCTGGATAGTAGGGCTATAAGAAGGAACCTGGATAGTAGGATTACTTCGAAATGAGAGCCTGTATAGTAGGGCTATGAGAAGGAACCTGGGTCATAGGGTTACTTCGAAATGAGAGCCTGGATAGTAGGGCAATGAGAAGGAACCTGGGTCGTAGGGTTACTTCGAAACGAGATCCTGGATAGTAGGGCTATAAGAAGGAACCTGAGTCGTAGGGTTACTTTGAATTAAGAGCCTGAACAGTAGGGCTATGAGAAGGAACATGGATAGTACGGTTACTTCAAGGTGGAAGCCTGGATAGTATGGCTATGGGAAGGAACCTGGGTCATAGGGTTACATCGAGATGAAAGCCTGGATAGTAGGGCTCATGAGAAGGAACCTGGATCGTAGGGTTAATTCGAGATGAAAGCCTGGATAGTAGGGCTATGAGAAGGAACCTGGATCATGGGGTTACTTCGCGGGGAGTTTGGGTAAAATGGCATCTGAACCGAGAAGGAACCTAGGTAAGGTTGTTTCGTGAGGAGTTTAGGTAAAACTGCATATGAACCGAGAAGGAACCTAGGTAAGGTTGCTTCATGAGGAGTTTAGGTAAAACTGCATTTAAACCGAGAAAGAACCTAGGTAAGGTTGCTTCGTGAGGAGTTTAGGTAAAACTGCATTTGAACCGAGAAGGAACCTAGGTAAGGTTGCTTCGTGAGGAGTTTAGGTAAAACTGCATTTGAACCGAGAAGGAACCTAGGTAAGGTTGCTTCATGAGGAGTTTAGGTAAAACTTCATCTGAACCGAGAAGGAACCTAGGTAAGGTTACTTCGTGAGGAGTTTAGGTAAAACTGCATCTGAACTGAGAAGGAACCTAGGTAAGGTTGCTTCGTGATAAGTTCGTGTGAAACTTTATTTGGAGATGTATGAGAAGGGACCCGTGTAAGATTTTTTTTGGATAAAACCGTGTGAAGCTACATTTAGGAGAAACCCGTGTAATATTGCTTCGTGACAAACCCGTGTAAAGCTGCATTTGGTCGTACATATAATTACTCTATTTAGTTTCAGGAGCTAATCTTGGACCTACTGGAAATTGTTGATGATAACCATCTTTCCTGAAAAGGTACATGATTAATTATATATGATGCATGAAATGCATTGTATGATGATGTTCTCAAAATAAATGAGATTATGCTGTATGCAATATGTGTGCGTATGTCATGATGTATGAACATGAGATGCTATTGTGCCATATTCGAGTTCGGGAAAATAAATACCTGACTGCTGTCGGAGAGTACTGGAAATTGAATTCCTGACCATCGTAGAAAAATTGGTTCTTCTACTTTTGCTGGGGATGGTGAACGGAGATGACTATGCCGTGGATTTACTCCTGTTTGCGAATAGTCTGCCGGGGAGAGACTTTGTTTGAGAATAACTCTGCAGGGAAATAACTCTATTGGAAGATGAACTTCCGTAGCTAAAGTAATAAGCTCTATTGGGGATTGAGCTTCTATGTTCAGAGAAATAAACTCTTCTCAGGAGAAAAGTTTATGACCCGCTTGCGATTATGAAATTCGGCTGAGGAATATAGATGTCAGTTTTCTGAAGGGACCCGGCTGGGGAGAGTAACTCCTGTTTGGGGAAGCCGATGTCAAAGATTTAGTTGTCTCTACTCTATGGGGAGTGTAGATGTCACTGGGATGCATGCTGAGGATACGACAATGACTTTTCATCATGACTCTTCTGCCCCTGTACTTGCTGGAGAAAGTACCTGCAGAGGCTTTGTGGATAGCTTGAGTGTTATCCCAACTCATAAGGTGCTTGGTAACTACTGATCAGAATGATAAGTCTTCAGGACATGGTCGTACGCTTTAATCCCTAACTTTTTCCTGGACTGTCTTTTCAGATTTTCAGTCCACCGGGATACCCTTTTTTCCCAAGCCGTTTTTTCAGGCTTTCGACTTGCCGGGTATACATATTTTTTTGTTTTTATCCCTAATTTTTGCCCAAACTTTTTTGGTTCACCAGGATGCCCTTATTTTTTCCTAGGCCAATCGACCTAGAGGGTCTTTTTCATGCACGGTCTTTTCCGAATATGTCCATGTTCTCAGGATGTAGAGAGTTGTCACCGTCCATAGTGTTGTGATGTAGTACTGTCAAGATGTTTTCTTGATGGCACATGATTCATTGCTGGAATACGTGCGTAATGTCCCAAGTGATTCAGATGGAGATCTGCCCCTGGTTATTTGGAACTTTTGGAGAGACTTCCCCAACTGTGTTAGACATCATGTCATGCCCCTTGCTTATGGAAGACCTATTGTTGGAAGTGTCTTTCCTGCTGAGGTGATTCTGTCTATTGAGAGGATGTCTGTTCATTGAATATCCATTGTGCGGATTTCTCTGCTGTCAAACAATTAGTTATATGCAAACAATGTCATTTAAAGAATGCAAAACTCATGTCTATCTTGATTTTTTTTTTGAAAATGTGTTTTGTGTAGTAAAAAAAATCTGTAAGAATGTGATATCAACTTGGGATTCGTAACAAGTCCTACAGGAGTCAGGATACCTTTGTAACAATATGCTCTCAAACTAACCCATGCTTCAGCTAGGACTTTTAAGGGTTATAACGTAGCCTGGTTCACGGTTTAAGAAACAAAGGATAAAGGCTCAAAATTTATTTGTACCCACCCGTTCTTCGTGATGTTCTTCAGTCCTATGCTCAGTTAATCGCGCGTTCAGAATCCCAGTTGAGTCCTGGAGTACTATCCTTGATGTTCCGGTGATGGTTCAGATATTGAAAGTTTATTCTGAATAGGAAGTCATCTTTTTTTGTCGAGGATTTATAGGACCTCTTTATTTTTTATTTTACTTTCCCTGTCTTTTGCCTGAACTGTTTCTTTTGTGATTACAGTCAGCGGGATGCCCCAGTTTTTTTCTTAAGTCTCCTTCAAAGATTTTGACTTAATGGGCCTTTATTTCGAGAAATAATGACTGCATGCTTTAATGGTTATGCGGAACCATCATCATCTTCTGATTCGGAAGGACGTCTTCGAGGCCATTCATTATGTGTGAAGTGGAAGATTGTGACTGAGTGTGCCTCTGAATGAACTGAGAAAACTACCCTGCCCCAGGTTGTGATTAAAGGTTTTAATTTGTGTGAAAGAAAAACTCCTACTTCTTTGGCTCAAAGGGGTTGACTAGGGATTATCTTCCTTATAACTCCAATGTTTAGGATTTGAAACAACGGCTGTACATCGTCAGTGGGGTCTGTTCAAAAGCATACTGTAGAGATTGTGGTATCACTTTCTTCATCCTCCCTCTAAGGCTTAGAGTTTTTAATCGTGAGTTGAATATCACGAAAAGGAAGTATAAAGCAGTTTAAGCATAATGAAAACAAATTAATTCAAGACAAACATGTGTAATGTATTAATGAAATAACAAAGTTTTGACATGACAATAAATGTTCGAATAAACAAAGAAAATACAACTTGAGAATTCAAATGAACAAAAATTCTTTAGATCCTATCCATGTTTTGGCAGGGGAGTAGTAATCACGTTGGGAGTCTCAAGAGGGTCGAATTCAATATCCTTGGTGTCAATCATATTCTGAATCTTGTATTTCAGCGCCCAACAATCGTTAGTATCGTGCCCCGGGCTGCCAGAATGATAAGCACACCTTGCATCCAGATTGTAGTTAGGAGAGGAAGTCTTGGGATTCGGATGAGATCCTATCAACGTAATCAGATTCATCCTCAACAGGTGTTGTAAAGCTTGAGACAACGACACGTTGAGTTTGGTAAACCGCCTTTTGGGTATATCCGACTTACTCTGATTAACCCGTTGTTTTTGGCGAGGTTATTGTTGGACCCGTGACGTGGTAGCAATTTGGAAAGGTCCACTATTCACCAAACCAACATTTTGTCTTCTTGGAGGTTGATCAATGACTTGGTCCCCGACCTCGACTATTTTCTTCATACTGTTGTATCCGTCTTGATGAAGTTCGTTGATGATGGTTCTCAACTCTTCTTATCCCCAGGCTAGGCCTTGGATAAGAGCCATTTTCCCCAGCATCTGGGTTCTCATTGCATCTACCTCATCTTGCACTTGTTCCAGCCGTTCTTCCTTATTGTCTTCAAGACTTTTCTTGACCAAGTTCCCAACGAGGTGTGTTTTCAACTCTTCCTGCCCCTTGGATAGGTTTAGGAACATCTCCCTGAACTGAACTTCTTGAGTTTGAAGATCTCTGTTGTCTTATAGGAAAGCCATTGCTGAAATAAACAGCGAGAACATGAGAGACCTGTACTGGAAGACCTGTTATGCAATGATATGTATGATATATGTATGCAATGTTTTCAAGGATCTCGCGGGGTAAACAAGAAAATGTCAGAAGTTGAAATTTTTCCGTTTTGATTGAAGCACTTCCTATTGTTGAAGGTCCTTCTACAAGAGTCAAGCTCACCATATCAAGTGGATCATAGCCCCTGACTCAAGTTATCGTGTTTTGATCTTTTGACGATATTGGATAGAGGAAAATAAATCCCCTTGCCCCTTGCTAGATGTCTGCTTTATCATAACCTGCATCACAGGCCCTTGAGATCCTTGCAATGGTTAAGGAAATGCTATGGTATGATGCTATGATGTATATGCTATGCATCAAGCCAAAATGCAGGGTAAGAAACTAATTTATTGGATTTATACAAACAAGGTCCTGCAAGGAATACAAATAAAGCCCTGCAATGAGTTCAAATTATTAGGCAAAGAAAGAAAACAAGTCACACAAGTAGCCTTAGGTTTAAGGCCTGCATGAGTTTTAAGGTCACACCCTCTGGAAGCTGGATTGGTTCAACCTGTCCTATAAATAGTAAACGGGTTCTAAGGGGTCTCAATATCACCGATATTTCCCCAAGCTTCATTCAATAGGAGATTGACTCGCAACTAAACAAAACTCAAGAGTCAAACTCAATGAGTGTAACATCGAGTATCTGTTGACCTTAGGAATACACCAAAGCCGGCCATCTCGCTGCGTCCTACTGGCCAAGTTGTGCAATTAAATGTTCTAAGGTCAGTTGATGCTTTATCACACCACGCGGCGACCCCGTACTCTCCCTGATTGACTCAAGGCTTACCGATACCAACCAAAGTGCCACATCAGCGTAGCTACTGCTTCAACCATGTCGGTATACCCCGCACAGTTCCCTCACAATTTATTTCTACTTACCTAAAAGGTGTCCCCAGATCCGGGTGTAGGATCTACATAACCCCAACAAAACCCTTGAATATAAAGCAGGCAAAGCAAAATAATAAAGCAATTTTAAAAATGACCTAGATCCTGAGGTATACCCCACTTATTTTTCTCCCCAGCAGAGTCGCCAGTTCTGTGATACGGTGGCAGAACTGACTGTTATACTGGTTTGTGTTTTTTGTTTGCAAATTTTGCAGTAAGCAAGAGTCGCCACCAACTTTTATTTCATCCAACAAAGGAAAAGGAAAAAGAACAGAAAAAAACTTTTTCGAGATGTTTCTGAGTACGCGTGGTAGATTATAGAAAGGGAAGGTGTTAGCACCCCTTCTATCTATGGTTTTCCATGGGCTCTTAGGTACTTGCTCATTTTGAAATTGCTTGTGTGTGTTTTGAAAAGTTTTTTTGTTTAACTTCGTGATAACCCTTGTATTTATCCTCAAGAGTGTGACGAAGTTGTTTTTGAAAACTGTTTTGAAAGTGTTTGTGAATTTTTTTTGTTATTTTGAGCAAGTACTTAATATTTTCTACCTACTCGAAAAAGACTATTCGTTATCGTTTCCTTTAGATAGCGCTATCCTACTATTAAGGAGTAGGTAGCTCCACCGTTGGAGTTTTAAGGGACATTCGAAGGGACGAAATGGTCACTGAAGGAAACAAGTAAGGATACCTTAGTATTTCGAAGGGACTATCGTCATAAGATCATTTCTCGTAGGCAACTCGAGGGACAATGAGGGACTATGATCTTTATGACGATTATGATCTTTATGATGATCTTTATGACGATAATGAGGGACTATTATCTTCGCACAATTAGGGTTATCTACCGTTTTAAACATTATTTCTTTCCATATAGGCCTATTATCCATACATCTAGGCAGTTTATAATTGCGGAAATTAAAATGCAAGAAATTAAAACCCTAGCTATTACAAGGCCTTGGGGAGGGGGATTACATAATAAAAAAACCGGGGAAATAATAAATGCGAAATAGTAAATCTAATAAACTATTACAAACTCGGAGCAGTTACAATAATTAATAAAAATAAGGAAAAACAACGCGCGAAAGTTAAGACGGGAACAAATTAGAAGCCTAAGAAATTTAATTAGTTAAAAAATATTTTTGTATTTTTTTATTGAGAAAAATAGTTGCAATTTGCAAGTTAAACCTAATTTACCAATTAATTTTATTTAACAAAATAATCAATGTTGAAATAATTAAAATAATTAACTTTCAAAAATTAATTTTAATTATAAAAAAAAACCTAATTCTATTTTTGTGATTTTTGATTTTATGATGCAACTAAAAAAATATTTTTGTAAAAAATAATTTAAACAAGAAATTAAAACAAAATAAATAAAGAAATTAAAAAGGAATTAAAGGAATGGGCCTGATGTAGCTAAGAAGATTGGGGGGTGTGCAATGAATTTGGTTTTAGGCCCAGGATGAAGGCCCAGTTTGTCTAGCGCGTGATTCAATGAAGCTTCCTTCTGAGGGTCCATCACGTGGCTGCAATCTTGGAGTGTTGGATCTGGCTGGAGATAGATCTGATGGTTTTGCATCTTGGGTGTATGATGGATACTGGACAGTGAGGCGCACTGGATCTGAAATAAGAAACTCAGAAAATATAAAAGGTCTGGACCTGGGATCAAACCCAGGTCCTCTCTTTCACATGTTCACTTCCCTTGCCATCTGTGCTGGATGTTAACTCATGAAAATAATCACTCAAAAATATTATATATTAAAAAAACCATTAAATCCCAGTCAGCAAAAAATAAACGCGTCAACATTTCAAGAGCCAATCATGTTATAAGGAATTGCCATGCCAGCAGTCAAACTGCCTTCAACCTTTGATTTACCGGAGAAGCGCCGAAGCCCTAGCTCCGGTTGTCTTCTCTGATTATCTCCTTCATGAAAACTTGAAAAAACACGCAACTAAAGATCCAAGGGGGACCCTACCCCCCTAATTTAGGGCATGCGATTTCAATGGGATCAAAATCAAGATAAAAAACTGGCCGGTTTAGACACTAACACGCGATCGTAAATTCTCACGAGCAAACATGGCAGGTCAATATTCCGGTGCGTGGGTACACGAAGATAACCCATATCTGTTCACAAACGTCTCAGGAACACATTAACAACATTAATATGGTTTAAAACGAAGCAAAAACAAAGATGCAAACATTTAAAATGTTATGCAACCGGAGATGCCATGAACATATGTGCTTGGGGACTTCAAGATCCTCTCAAACTTACTCATTCTCCTTGCTGGGAATGAATGGCAGTGAGATCTTGCAGTAGGGTGGCTTGTATCGAGAGTTTGGAAGCCTTAGGGTTTTTTGACAACTTTGAAAATTTTGATCACTTTTGGAGGCTAGGGTTTCTTATCCTTCTTGGTCTGAATTATGGAGGAATATAGTGTGTTTTTAGGTCAAGGCAAATGGATTTGAATCTTTGTACAAAAGATTTGATTTGATTTTAATTATATTTCATTATTAATAGATTAAATAAAAAATAATTGAAATAATTGAAATAAAACACAACCAAATGATGTAAGAAGCTGATTTGAGGTGTAATGCACGTGTGGACTCTCAATCCACAGCCCACAAGTAAAAAAATATCAAAATTACTCAAATTGAGATTCCTGCATTTCACCAAAATTTCCCAACTTGCTCTGGTCATAACTTGCTCAATTTTCACTCTTTGAGGGTGATCCATGACTTTATGGAAAGCTTAGGATGTCCTATAAACAAACCTTTTAGTTTCATATCAATTGGATCTTCCATGTTCATGTAAGAAGCTTTGACCCAAAAAGTGTTTTTGTTGACTTTTTTGAATGACCTATAATGTCTGAATTCATATATTTTCATGAGTGCATTTTTTGAGCTTGAGGGATGAAAATGAGTTGTAGTGAATTGAATTCTATTCAAAATGATCCTTTGATGAGAAATTTATAATAAAGTATGAAAAAGTTATGCTTGGTCAAAGTTTTGTTGACTTTTCCTAAGAAACCCTAATTTAGCAACTTTTGAGTTTTGATGAATTAGGAGCATTCCTTGGGGAATAATGATTAACACTTGATAAAATGATGGATATCACTTAAAAATGTTGACGTTGACCAAAAATCTTGAAGTTTGACTGTATGTGGGTCACAATTGACTTTTGACCTAGTATAGTTGATTTTCGGGCATTTGAGTAGTTGACTGAGAAGACTTCTTGTGCAAGGCATGAAACTTGACATGGATAATCTTGAGAACATATTAGGGAAATGGAGACAAATTTGGACCCTTGGAACTCAAACATCTTGATGAAATTGGAAACCCTAGTTTGAGGCTCATAGTCTTAGGAGGAGGATTTGTCTGGTCAATCCTTAGGCATCCTTGGGCAAGTTGAGGACCTCTAGGAGTATATTTTGAGTAAAATGAGAGGGAAAATTTTGAGGTACAACAATTTTCTTACGCACTTTCATGCATCATAACATAAACAGGTTTTCCACAACAAGTTTCCTTATATTTCTACTGTTTATTTCAGTAAGATGGATATTGAACAAACAGTGAAGGACTTGCAAGCACAAAATTCCCAGTTCCAAGAGACCTTGCTGACCCTGGATAAGGGGAAACAAGAGCTGATGATTATGCTAGTAGCCAAGAAGAAAACCAAAAATAAGGCCTTCATCAACATGGTTAAGAGATTCAAAGGTCTGGTTTGTCAGGTACAGATAGTCGAAGAGTCGTCTGAGGAGGACAAAAATCAAGACGAAGAGGCAAGGAGCACCCGTGATGGGGGTGTCAATAATCAAGCTTCCGAAGATGAAGATTACTTTGATGAGCAGTATCCTTCGGCTGAGGATAAATACAAGTAGTTGGAGGATAGACTAAAGGCTGTTGAAATTCAAGCCGTGCCTGGTTTGGATTTTGGTAACTTGGGCTTAGTCTGGGGGTCGTTATTCCCCATAAGTTCAAAATACCGGTCTTCGCCAAGTATGACGAGGTTTCCTTCCTGAAACTTCATCTAAGATCTTATGTGCGCAAGATACAACCGCACACTACCGATAAAAAGCTCTGGGTCCATTTCTTCCAAGAGTGTCTGGCCGGGACTCAACTAGAATGGTTCTATCAATTGGAGGGTTTCCGGATCCACACATGGGAAGATCTAGCCACTACTTTTTATCATCAGTATCAATACAATGCTGATATGGCACCAAACAGAGTCCAACTTCAAGGTATGACAATGGGTACTAATGAGGGATTTAAAGAGTATGCACAAAAATGGAGGGATCTTGCTGGTAGGGTTCAACCACTACTAACTGACATAGAACTAGTTGACATGTTCATGGATACTTTAACTTGCCTATTTTTCAACCTATTGATTGGCAGTTCTTCGTCTGGTTTCACCGAGATAATCCTAACTGGTGAAAGGGTAGAAAGTGGAATTATGAGTGGGAAAATTCCCATGACATCTGCTTCTGCATCCAATATTGTAAAGAAGCCCTTAACTGGTAAGAAGGAAACAAATGTTGTGTATGGGGCAAGGGCCCGTACCAAGAAGGATCCCTGATTCTCTGTTAATGTTGTGTTAATCTCCAACCCTCCATCTGCTCAAAGACAATCATCCAACAATCAATGATCCGAAGTTCCTCAAAGACAGTTCACGAGAATAAGCATGTCATTGTCCCAAGCCTTACAACATCTGTTGAAGGCCAACTTAGTGACATTATGCAATCCACCATCCAATCCTGACATTTCATCACCTAAGTACAACCCAAATTCCAAGTGCGCGTATCATTTCAACAACCCTGGGCATGAAACTGATCAATGCTGGGCTCTGAAGAATAAGATTCAAAATCTGATAGATAATAAAACAATTGAATTTGATCCACCTGGTACTCCAAATGTGATAACCGCACCAATGTCGAACCATGGCAAAGGTGTTAATGCAATTGATGATACTACTTTTGTTTCCTCCATTGAGGATTTAACAACTCCATTAACTACTGTGAAGGATAATTTGCTGAGAGCCGGGGTGTTCCCTGGCTGTTCTAAAGATTGTGTTTGCTATGATCAACAAGTAAATTGGTGCAAGCGGCTAAAGGAAGGTGTGCAACGCCTGATAAATAGCCACGAGATTCTATTTGAGAAGATTCCTACCATCAAAAGTTTAACCAAAAAAGATGAAGACCTTTCAATCATAATAATTTCCAACAAGCCTCTTAGGATCCCCTCAAAGGGTCCTATTAGAATTTCAAATGAACCAACCATTTCTCCTTTAATAATCACTGTCGATGGGCCTATTCCTTACTCCTCTAACAAAGCGGTTCCATGGAACTATGGTGCCGAGGTTTATTATCATTGAATAAAACACGATTCTTGTATCAACGAAAACAAAGTTGATGTTACTAATATTACACGTTCTAGTAAAGTAATAAGAACATGGAGGATCTTTTTCCCTGATATTTCACCGTCCACTACTACAACAACTCCCGTCTATATAACTAATGACAAGTCTAGTGCCAACACTAGAGGCAAAGAGAAAGAAGGCGAGCCTGCTGGGATAGAGGCACCTACCAAAGATATTGATGCTGAAGAGCCCTCCACTCAAGAGATGGAGGAAATCCTGAAAATCATAAAGAAGAGTGACTTCAAAATAGTTGAGCAACTGGGGAAAACCCCCTCCAAAATCTTCATGCTGTCATTGTTACTCTGTTCGGACGCTCATGACCAAGCTTTAATCAAGTTCTTGAAGAAAGCCCATGTGCCCCAAGAAACCACAGCTGACCAGTTCGAGAACTGCGTAGCAAGTTTAACGGCTGACAATGGATTAGGGTTCTCCAACGCTGATTTGACTCCTATGGGAAGGAACCACAATAAAGCCTTGCATGTCTCTATTGAATGCAAGGGAACCACCCTGGAACATGTATTAATTGATACATACTCATCTCTAAATGTGTTACCCAAAGGTGCTTTGGACCGATTAGATTGTGAAGGCCTGGTGTTAAAATCAAGTGATATTGTTGTAAGGGCTTTCGATGGGTCTAAAAGGATGGTTCATGGAGAGGTGTATATGCCAATTAAAGTTGGCTCACAGATTTTCAACTCTACCTTCTACATAATGGACATCCGTCCCGCCTACTCCTGTTTGCTTGGGCGCCCTTGGATCCATGGGGGCAGGGGCAGTAACATCTACCCTTCATCAAAGTTAAAATACCCAGTCAAGGGGAGGATTATCATTGTTTGCGGTGAAGAGGAATTTATGGTGAGCCACCTCAATTCCTTCAAGTATGTGGAAATGGATGGTGAGTTTATAGAAACTTCGTGCCAGGCTTTCGAAATTGTTCCTCCTATGGTTTCCGTCACCAAAATCTCCCCCGACATACCAAAAGCTGATAAAGTTGTGCCAATAATGGTTTCTCTTAAGGATGCCTGTGCCGCAATCAAAGACAGAAGCTGTACTACCTGGGGGAAACTACCCCTGATTCCGTTTAAAGCAGACAAATTTGGACTAGGTTTCACCATCAAGGCTCAAAGAGAGGTCAGGTGCGCTCGCGTGAGAAAGCCAACTCTTCGCATCAGAAATTCTAAAGTAAATGAGGTCGAAGACTCTGATGATGAATGCGATTTTGAAGAATGGATCTCTCCTACTGCGGAGGAAAGCTCAACAACTGGCATGCAAAGGATTTCACTTACATCTCCTTCATTGAGGAGTAATTACTGTTTATTGTTTTCTGTTAATTCAAGAACTTTTGTCTGTAATTTTAAATTCAAACAATGACTTTTAAGCCATGTTCCTTGCCTGGGGCACTATGGTCCATTTGTTAAGGGTTTTGTTCATGTTCATTTATCATATGATCATTTAATATAAACTATTAGACCTTTTTCATTCAAATTTTGTGTTCATTATCTTTCTTTTCTTTATTTCATTTTTTCGATAGCCATGTATCTTACATGCACGCACACACACACACACACACACACACACACACACACACACACACACACACACACACACACACACACTTACATGTCCCCATCAACTCCGGATCTCATTACCAACGACTCTACTATTTCCAGTTATGACTTTGAACATCCAATTAATCAAGCCTAAGAAGAAGGCGAGGAAGATTATGAAATACCAGGAGAACTAGCCAGGATGCTGATGCAAGAGGAGAAAGTTATTCAACCTCATGAAGAGACAATCGAAGTTATCAACCTAGGTACTGAGACAGACAAGAAAGAAGTCAAGATCGACACCAACCTAGAAGATGGTATCAAGAGAAGATTGGTTCAGATGCTATATAACTATGTTGAAGTGTTTTCTTGGTCGTATGAAGATATGCCAGGGTTGGATACCGGCATCATGGTTCATCATCTGCCAACAAAGGAAGATTGTCGTCCTGTTAAGAAAAAGGTTCGTCGCATGCGGCCTGACATGTCTGAAAAGATAAAAGCTGAAGTGATGAAACAATTCGATGCATGTTTCCTAGCCGTGACATCTTATCCTAAATGGATTGTGAACGTGGTTCCCGTGCCAAAGAAAGATGGGAAGGTCTGTATGTGTGTGGATTATAGAGATCTGAATAGAGAAAGCCCCAAAGATGATTTCCCTCTGCCTCATATCGATGTCTTGGTTGATAACACTGATCAACATAAAGTCTTCTCCTTCATGGATGGATTTTCTAGCTACAACCAAATCAAGATGGCTCCTGAAGACATGGAAAAGACCACCTTCGTTACATAATGTGGCACATTTTGTTACAAGGTCATGCCATTCAGATTAAAGAATGTAGGGGAAACATATCAAAGAGCTATGGTAGCTTTATTTCATGATATGATCCATCATGAAATAGAGGTCTATATGGATGATATGATTGCAAGGTCGCAAACTGAACAAAAGCATCTCGATCACCTACACAAGCTATTTAAGAGGCTGAAGAAGTACAAGTTGAGGTTGAACCCTAATAAGTGCACATTTGGAGTAAGGTCTGGAAAGCTTATAGGTTTTGTCGTCAGTGATAAAGGTATCGAAGTTGATCCTGCAAAAGTTAAATCCATTCAAGAAATTCCAGTCCCCTGCTCTAAGAAGGAAGTTAGAGGATTCTCTGGTCGTCTTAATTACATTTCCCGTTTCATATCTCATATAACTGCTACTTGTGAGCCGATCTTCAAACTCCTAAAGAAAGATCAAGTAGTCAAATGGAACGACGACTGCCAAGCTGCCTTTGATAAGATCAAGGAATATTTGCAAGAACCTCCCATACTTATGCCTCCAGTGAAAGTAAGACCATTGATCATGTACTTGATTGTGCTAGAGAATTCTATGGGGTGTGTGTTGGGCCAACATGACGAGTCTGGCCGAAAAGAGCATGCAATTTACTATCTGAGCAAAAATTTTACTGACTGTGAAACCATATATTCATTGCTCGAGAAAACTTGCTGCGCTCTGGCATGGGATTCTCGACGTCTAAGACAGTATATGTTGACTCACACCACTTTATTGATTTCTAAGATGGACCCTATCAAGTACATCTTCGAGAAGCCCGCTCTCTCCGGACGGATAGTTAGATGGAAAATGATTCTGATTGAATATGATATTCAATATACAACACAAAAGGTCATTAAAGGAAGCGTATTAGTAGATCATTTGGCTCATCAAGCTGTTAATGATTATCAATCTATGAACTTTGACTTCCCGGATGAGAATATCATGTTAGTGACTGACTGTGTAAAACCTGGACCGTATGACGGACCTGAACAAGGATCCCGATGGACTATGGTTTTTAATGGAGCTTCCAACTCTCTGGGTAATGGAATTTATGCTATGGTAATTTCTCCTGAAGGTTGTCACACTCGTTTCACTTCCAGACTGTGCTTCGATTGTACGAAGAACATGGCTGAGTACGAAGCATGCATCCTGGGTCTAAAAGCTGCCATTGAGTTAAGGATCAAGCATTTGGATGTATTCGAAGACTCTGCTCTAGTGATTAGCCAAGTCAAAGGAGAATGGGACACTAAGCATCCCAACCTAATTCCTTACAAGGAGCTTGTGTTAACTCTGATTACATGCGTCAAAGAGATCACATATGAACACTTCCCTAGAGAATAAAATCAGTTAGCCGACACTTTGGCCACAATGTCTTCCATGTTCAAGGTCAAATGGGACAACGAAGCTCCTATGATTACAATTGAGACATTTGACGAACCTGCACACTACTATGAGCTTGACACTGACGAAGAGAAACCATGGTACCATGAGGTGAGGAGATATCTTGAGGCACAAGAATATCCAGAAGGAGCTTTCATCAATGATAAGAAATTCTTACGAAGACTTTCAGCCAAGTTCTTTCTAAGCAACAAAATCCTATACAAGCGCAACCATGATTCTACTCAACTCTGATGTATGGACAAGAAGGAGGCATATAAAATTATGGAAGACATGCATGATGGCCTCTTTGGGACCCACTCTAGTGTACACACTATGGCCAAGAAAATCCTAAGGGCCGGTTACTATTGGTACACAATGGAAATTTATTGTCATCATCACTCAAGGACTTTCCACAAGTGTCAAATCTATGCTGACAAGGTCCATGTACCTCCTATTCCTCTAAATGTCATGACTGCTCCGTGGCCACTTGCAATATGGGAGATTGTTATGATTGGAGAGATTAAACCTACTGCTTTCAATGGACATTGTTTCATCCTCGTGGATATTGATTACTTCACCAAATGGGTCAAAGCTTCCTCATATGCCTCAGTTACCAAGAACATTGTAGCCAGGTTTATCAAGCATAACCTCATCTGTCGTAACGGTATCCCCGAAAGGATCATCATTGACAATGGGACCAATCTTAACAATGATATAATTACTGAACTCTGCACGCAGTTCAAAATCAAGCATCACAATTCTTCTCCGTGCAAACCCAAGAAGAATGGCGCAATGGAAGCTGCCAATAAAAATATCAAGAAGATTGTGCAAAAGATGGCGGTGACATATAAAGACTGGCACGAAATGCTAAAATTTGTTCTCCATGGCTACCGTACTTCAGCATAAACATCAACTGGGGCAACCCCGTTCTCCTTGGTCTATGGCATGGAAGTTGTCCTCCCCGTCGAAGTTCAGATTCCCTCTCTAAGGATAATAAAGGAAACAAATTTAGGTGAAGACGAATGGATTCAGACTAGGTTGGATCAGATGAACTTGATTGACGAGAAGTGACTGGCTGCTGTTTGTCATGGTCAGATGTACCAAAAATGTGTGATTAAGGATTTCAACAAAAAGATCAAGTCCCGTGTATATCATACTGGTGACTTGGTAATAAAGCGCATCATTCTTCCACAAGGCGACCCCAGAGGCAAATGGACTCCCACTTATGAAGGACCATTTGTTGTAAAGAAAGTTTTCTCTGGCGGTGCCATGATGCTGACTACTATGGATAGCGAAGACTTCCCACATCCTATGAATGCGAACATAGTTAAAAAATACTACGCATAAAATGACCCGCTAGGTTGATACACATAGGCAAAAATAAGTGTATCCCGGTGAACCAAAGAGGTTCGAGCACAAGTTAGGGATATATGCACAAGATTGTACACCTGGTAAGTCGAAAACTCAAAAGGGAAATTTGGGCAAAAATGGGTATCCTGGTGGGATGAAAACCCGAAAGGTGGTCCAGGAAAAAGTTAAGGATTAAAGCGTATGACTATGTCCCGTGGGATCTTTACAGCCAACCTTATTACCAAAGTCCAAGTTCAAATGGTCCAAGATCAATCCAATCAACTCCCATTCAACGAAAAGGGATAATGTTAGAAGACATAAGGGCAATAGCAGAGTTGGAAGACAATGAGATCACTTCCACATGGCTATTTTTTTCCACTTCGTAATCCTTTCGACGATTTCCTCTTACTAGGATCTCCGTCTCTTTGTACAAAAATGCATATTCATGGGCAAAACATCAATACAAATATACTTTGAAGTGCAAACTTTCTGTTTTGAGTGCAAAAGTGTCCAATGACTAAAATTGAATGAACATATGTATATGAAAATGATTAAATTTTAAAAAATGTATGCTTAAAAAGAGCGACAAGCATCTCCTTAAACACATTTGAGATATCCCCACAGAAGTTATTTCAATAACATTATTTGTATTCATAAAATCCCCAGCCAAAGTTTCAATCTCTGGAAGATCCTCTCCCCAACTGAGTTGGTCTTAAATGGAAGCCTTATGGAATTCTTCCTAAAAAATATCCTCGTCAGCAGTTCGTCAAATATCCTCTTCAACAGGGTTTATTTCCCAAACAAACTACAGATTCCCCAGTTTGAGTTTACCTCTCAGACTATTACAAATCAAGGAACCACAACCCCTAATCCCCAGTGAGGTTGCCAAGGGAGTCGTTACTATCCCCGAAAGTGACTGTGAAGCCTGGAACCCGACCAGATAACAGTTTACTCCATTCCTCCAAAGCAAGTTACTTTGAAGCTTGGACCCGACCAAATAATAGTTCAACTTCATACATTCAAAAAATTATTGGAAGACTGGACCCGACTAGATAACAGTTAATCTCATTTGCAAGTTACTAAAGCCTGGACCCGACAAGATAATAGTTCAACTTCTCAAATCATTACTAAAGCCTAGACCCGACGAAATAATAGTTTAACTTCTCAGATCATTACTAAAACCTGGATCCGACCAGATAACAGTGAATCTCATTTTCAAGTTACTAAAGCCTAGACCTGACCATATAATAGTTTAACTTCTCAAATTGCTTAAGCCTGGACCCGACCAGTCAACAGTTCAAGTCAGGACCCGACCGGTTAACAATTTAAAATTCTGAACCCTTGACCCGACCAGATAACAGTGAATCTCAAATTTAGTTTCTAAAGCCTGGACCCAACCAGATATTAGTTTAACTTCTTCAACTACAGAGCCCAGACCCAACCAGTCAATAGTTCGAGTTATTGATACCTTGACCCGACCAGATACCAGTTAACCCCAAGACCAAATTTCTAAAACCTGAACCCAATCAGATAACAATAAATCTAAAATTTAGTTGTAAAAGCCTGGACCCAACCAGATAGTAACTTAACTTCTCCATCTACTACAAAGTCTAGACCCGACCAATTAACAATTCGAGTTACTGAAACCTGGACCCGATCAGATAATAGTTGATCTCAAGTTCAAATTGCTGAAACCTGGACCCGACCAGAGAACAGTTTAATTCACAAATCATTAATAAAACCCCTCTTCCTTGGTAGAGTTCGCCACCATCTCAGCGAGTTACTGCAAAGCCTGGAATACGACCAGATAACAATCAACTTCTTTATACCTAGCAAGTTACTGCGAAGCCTGGAATCTGACCAGATAACAGTTAATTTCATCTTCCCCAGTTAATTTCAACTTCCCCAGTAAGTTGTTGTGGAGCCTTGATCCTACCAGACAACAGTTAAATTCCATTCTCTCCAATCAAGAGATAACTCCCCAGTAGAGAAACGGATAACTAAAACTCCTGAACTCTGTCCTCCAAACAGAAATAAACACTCTCCATAGAGTTTCCCTCAGGAAAAGTTAATGTTCCCCAGTGGAGTTTTCCCCAAACAAAAAAACAGGAATCCCCAGCGGAAACATTCTAAACAAGGCCGGGAGATGTACATACTCTTCATCTCCAACATTAATCCAGGATTTAACTTCCCAAAGGCTCCCCAGCATTTGTCAAGAATTTATTTTCCAAGACAAAAATATATTTCAATAACATTTCACATTCATACATCGTATTACATACATGCATATAGCATAATCTCATTTATTTTGAGAACATCATTGCAACATGCATACATATGCATGCAACCAACCCTTCCCTTTGCAGGAAAGGTCGACCGACAAGACAAAAACATCTTCTGGTTAGAATGGTCTCTCCAGTGAAGTCACCAAACAACACGCCTCTTCTGTCACTCTGGATGACATCAGTAAGCCCATCTCCGATAAACTCTCCATCATCTCTCCAAATTTTATATTTAAGCCCATTCCCGACACAATCAACTAACACATAGTCGAGTGCAAATTTCGGGGCACTTTAGTGTTCAATCATCTTCCATCTTCAAGTCACGAATGGCGAGCTCGCCAATCTAACTCTTCAGGTTTAAGAAGATTGAACAGGGGCAGCTGTTCTACCGCAAATTCTGCCCTCTCTTTTCTCAAGAAATTTCTCACAAGGATCTGCAAAATCTTAAGCTTGCACAAGTATTGACTAGGTTAAGTCATCTCCTTAACACTGATACTTCAAAATTAGGGTTTGAGCCTGCACAAGAACAACTAGACTTCTAATACTACAAGGGATGTTCATGGTGTTGGATTAAATATCCAGCGCCAACCTTAGGGATTCAAAGGGCTTAACATCTCACCCATGGGATCTTAGTAAACTAGGTTCAACCCCTGAAAATGCTCGTACTATATGGAAATAAAGTTGCACCTTTGGCTACAAGCAATTGCTTTTAGTTCAGTGGTAAGCGCTTGATCCTACAAGTGGTATCAGAGCATGGTCATGGGTTCGAATCCCCGCAGCTAACATTGGGGGGGGGGGGGGAGATTGTTGGATTAAATATCCAACTTTAACCTTAAGGATTCGAAGGGCTTAACATCCCACCCATGGGCACTTAGTAAACTAGGTGCAGCCCCTGAAAATGCTCGTACTATATGGAAATATAGTTGCACCTTGGCTACAAGCAATTGCTTTTAGCTCAGTGGTAAGCGCTTGGTCCTACACATGGATCATTATGGACATTCAAGAATGCTCATGTCAAGTTTCAAGTCTTGTATCACAAATTCTGCTCAGTCAATTGACCAAGTGACCAAAAATTAGTTGTACTGATGAAAAAGTCAACTGTAGCACCAAAAGTCAAACTTTGACTTTTTGGTCAACATTAAGTCTCAAAGATCAAAATTTATCAAGACATTCAAAAATATGAAACTTGATTATCAAGAAATCAAGAAAGTCAAAAGTCAATGTGAAAAGTCAAACTCTTCAAGACTTCGAAATTTTTCTAAGTGTTTTATACATGATAATTTCATTTCTTCATGACAATTTTTCACCATGATGCAAGATAATTCAAGGAAAACTTACAACATGAAAGTTGTAGATCCCAATGAGATCTAAAACTTTGTTGGAAAGGACTTTTTCTAGAAATGCTTGGATTTTGAGTTATAAATTCATGAAGTCATGGCATTTTTGAATAAACACTTAGAGAAATTTTTAGTATTTTTGGTCAGGATTTTATCCCAACCTCTTGGCATTTTTTCACATGATTCCAAGATGATTCTGTCAAAGTCGCCAACATGAAAGTTATAGAGGATGTTTCAAGCTTTCCAAAATATCCAAGAGTATGAATTTATCATACTTGAGCTAGGAGATTCAAGGGCATGAATTTAGGCATCCATTTTTGAATTGCAAGTCATTTTAGTGAAGAACACATAACAAAACCTTTATGCTATGCTGCATAATCTTGTGTTGCAGGCCTTCTTGCTTTCAAATCTCATCATAATTTAATGCTTACACCCACTCTTGAGCTATTACCCAAGTGTTTAAACCATTGTCTAAAATATCTTTCCATTTATGGCATAAAGGCACCATTGCTATTCTTGAAAAGCAAGCTTGTTGGCACAAAACTTGTCTTGAACCCATACCTTGTTTGTTTCTGATTTTATTCCACCATAAATCATGGAAATCAGCCCCTCTAAACCAGCAACTTTGGTACTTCATCTTAGGATCATGACATAACTTGATATTTGCAATCCAACCTAGCCACAACTGCATAGTTTGTTAACCAAATCAGCTTGTTCACAAACCTCTTGCCTATAAATAGAAGAAGCATTTGCAAGAGAAAGAGGTCAGAAAAATAGAGAGAGAAAAACCAGAAGTTTTGTTGATAAACCCTAAAAAAATCTCATATTCACAAAAGCCATAACAGTCCACAAAGCTTCCACTCTTGAGTTTTAAAGTCCAAACCTTTGAACCTCTCATACTTTGAAAATTCTGTCCAAACATCTAAGCACTTCACATACATTACTTAGAAGTTGTTCAAACTCAAGAACAAGCTTCTGTGACATCTCTGTTTTCCAAGCTCAAGAACACTCAAGGCAGCAACTCAAGCTCAAGAGAAATTCCAGTTTCAAGGTAAGTCTCCTTGACCTTAAACCCTTCATTTCAAGCATCATTAGTTGATTCATCTTCGAAGATAAAAATGTAATAACCATTCCCCTTGAAGCTAACCTTTGTTTATCTTCCATTATCATCATTTATATGTTGAGAACTAACCCATGTATGCTGCAAAACAAAGATAGAGTAAAAAAATGACAGTATGAGTCGACACATAGCTTTATGAGTCGACATATCTTAATGGAAAAATAGGTTATGAGTCAACACAAGCCTTATGAGTCGACACATACTGGTATACAGACCCAAAACAGAAGGAAAAAAGAGTGTATGAGTCGACACAAAGCATGTATGAGTTGACACATGCAGTGTATGAGTCGACACATGCAATGTATGAGTCGAAACATACCATTATGTATCAAATCATACTGAGTTGATTTGGAAAAACAATGGTATGGGAAGGTTATACGTCGATACAAAAGAGGATGTGTTGACACATAATGTTCAAAAATGCATTTTTTCTCTCTTTCTTTTTCCTTTGTTTTTACATTTTCCACATAGTTTCTTCATGGCTATTCAATATGGTTTTAATATTTAAGCGCCTATCCATCCCCATTTAAAAATTTTGCCCCATCCCCCTAAACGATATAATATCGTAGGACTTTATTTTCCGCAATTTATTGCTTTCAAATATAAATGCTAGTAACTAGGGTGTGCATGGTAAGATAAAATCAATCTTAGACAAGCCTAATCCAAGACAAAACAATGCAAGAAAAATAAACACTTGCACACTTGCACCTCTAGGGTTAACTCCACTTGTTGCCTTAAAAAATGGTCATGATATGCATGTGAGACATCTTAGTAAAAACAATAAAAAATACAAGATCATAGTCCCTCGATGACACTACGAATATTGCCTTACAAATGATCTTAGTCTCTTAAGAGAAATGCTAAGATATCTCACAACATTGCTATCCATGACTATACGATGACCCGTACATGTCCCTTCACATCCAAAGATAGAGCTTCTTACCAATCAATAGTAAGATAGAAATGTCAAAGAAAGAGAGAAATGATCAAAAGACTTTTGAGTAGGTAGGACGTTCTTAGTTGCTTGCTCATAATCTATCTTTAAAACAAACATTTTTCAAAACACACCAAACACTTTAAAAACATGAAATATTTCCAAAAATTCCAACACTTTGTATGCATTCTTATAGAGACGAGAATCATTACAAAGTTTTCCTAAACGAAGGCGCTTTTCAAAAATACTTTCAAAACCCACCACAAACACATTTCAAACAAAGCAATTTCAAAAGTGATCCAACAAGCAACTAAGAGCCCATAGATAACTATGGATGAAAAGGGTGCTAACTCCTTCCCTTTTAATAATCTAACCCCCGAACTCAAGAAAATATCTCAAAGGTCTTTCCTGTTCTTTTCACCCTTTCCTTATTGGATAAAAGAAAAGTCAGTGACGACTCTTGCTATCCTTAACAATTGCGATCAAACGCAAAACAACCAAGTAAGTTCTCCCACCATATTACAGGTACAAATGCCAAAACTGTCAGAGTAAGGTACTTGATAGTCAACACCGCCTCACCATACAACGTCATCATAGGGAGACCTTCCTTCAATACCCTAGAAGCCGCACTATCCACCCTGTACCAAATTATGAAATATCCCCTAGGGGATGACAGGGTCGGGGTTGTCAAGAGCGACCAAGGGTTAGCTAGGAAATGCTACAAGGATAGCCTTAAGTTAAGAAGGTACAATCCGAAGGGCCCAGACGGTCCAATGAGCTAAAAATCAACATGATAACATATATCCTCAGGATGACACAGGAGAAGAAATAATTTCTCCCCACGATGAAACAAAGAGAGTCCAGATCGGCATCATGCCCTCTGAGGTGACTTACATTGGATGAAATCTTTCCTAAGAAGAAGAAGCAGAGATCATAGAACTATTGAAGGAAAACGTGGACCTATTTGCTTGGAAGCCTTCAGACATGCCCGGGATAGATCCTAACTTTATGTGCCACCACCTAGCCTTAAATCCAGATACCAAACCGGTATCCCAGAGGAAAATAAAGGGATGAGAAGAGAAGAAGAAGAAGGCCATAAAAGATGAGATTAAGAAGTTACTCGATGCCGACTTCATTAGGGAAGTAAAATATCCTACCTGGATGGCTAATGTGGTAATGGTCAAGAAAAAGACAGGAAAGTGGCACATGTGTGTAAACTTCACATATCTCAACAAGGCGTGTCCCAAGGATCCATATCCGCTATCACAAGTAGATCGACTCATCGACAATACCTCGGGGTACAGGCTCCTCAAATTCATGGATGCATACTGGGGTTACAATCAGATCCGCATGAGCCCAACAGATGCGCCAAAGACCGCCTTCATGATGGACCGAAGTAATTATTATTACGAGGTGATGTCGTTCAGTTTGAAGAATACGAGAGCTACATACCAACGGTTAATGGATAAGTTATTTTCCACCCAAATTGGCAGGAACTTGGAGGTATACGTAGACGACATGGTTGTAAAAACCATTGTAGGAAAGCGACATGTGACAGACTTGAAAGAAACATTCGCGTCCATAAGGCAGTACGCAATGAGGCTAAACCTAGACAAATGTATCTTTGGAGTCCAAGTCGGTAAGTTCCTAGGATTCATGCTCACAAACTGGGGAATAGAGGCCAACCCAGACAAATATCAAGCAATTATAGATATGCGCATCCCATCTTCAAAAAATGAGGTACAATAACTGACGAGAAGATTGACCGCTTTATCCCGATTCATGTCATGTTCCGGGGACGGGGCGATCCACTTCTCCGCAGCCCTTAGAAAGTCATAAGACTTAAAATGGATGGAATCCTGCGAGGAAGCCTTTCAAAGGGTAAAACACTTCCTGTCCTCTCCACCAATTCTAACGAGACCAAAGGAAAATGCACCCTTGATCTTATACATGGCGGTCTCCGAAAAATCCATAAGCTCAATGCTCGTCCAAGAAGGAGATGAGGGAGAAAGGTTGGTGTACTTCATCAACAAAGTTCTAAAAGGAGCCGATTTGCGATACCAAAAGATTGAGAAGTTAGCACTATCATTGATCACAACGGGTCGAAAGTTAAGACATTACTTCCAGGGACATTCGATAACCGTGAAAACTAATTACCCCATCAAACATATATTGAAGAAGTCGGATCTTGCCGGTAGGATGGTTACGTGGGCGGTAAAATTGTCAAAATATGATATCGAGTTCACCCCAAGAACCGCCATCAAATCAAAGTCACTAGCTGACTTTATGGCGAAACTAAGTGACCCGGTACCCGAAGAAAGTATGAGCAAATGAACCCTTCAATTTGCTCGAAAGACCCGACAATTTTACGCTGGAATACTCTCTGAGCTTCAACTTTCAGGCTAGCAACAACCAAGCAGAATACGAGACCCTCATAGCAGGGATGAAATTGGCCATAGAGGTGGGAGTTACCCACCTAACCGCTAATACTGATTCTCAATTGATTTCAGGGCAAATGAATGGAGAGTACCGGACAAGGGACTCAACACTGTTGAAATATCTCCAGATAGCATAGGGGCTGTCAAAAATATTTAAAGAATTTGAGATTCATCACATTCCCAGGGAAGAGAACATATGGGCCGACGTGCTAGCCCGACTTGCCAATACAAAAGGGCCAGAATTAAACAAAACTATGATACAAGAGATCTTGGAAAAACCAAGCATCGAGCAGGATGAGACCGTGTCAATCGAGCACGTCACCGGCTGGATGACCCTAATAATCAAATACCTAACGCAGGGAATCTTACCAGAAGACGCCAACGAAGCTAGGCGCATAGAGAAAGTATTCACTCACTATTTGATAGTGTTTGACAGACTATACAAAATGGGAAGATCCACACCCATGCTGAGATTTGTGGCGGAAGTAGAAGTTGCCTTGGTAATGAAGGAGGTCCACGAAGGAGCATGCAGAAGAAACATCAGAGGAAGAGCCCTATCTGGGAAGATACTCCGAGATGGATATTATTGGCCCAAAATGTTACAGGGTTGCGTTTAATTTGTAAGCAAATGTGACAAACTCTAGGTATACTCACCACTAATACACTCCCTAACAGAATTACATCACTGCATATTCTCTCCATGACCATTCTATCAGTGGGAAGCAGATATACTAGGACCATTCCCTATAACACCTGGGCAGTTGAAATTTCTCATCGTATCCGTTGACTACTTCACAAAATGGGTGGAGGCCGAGGCTGTAGCTTACATTATTTTTGGTAGAGTGTCACTTCTATTGGAAAAACATCATTTGCAGGTTGGATTGCCCAGAGTCATAGTTTCCGACAATGTAAGGTAGTTTGCAAGCTCGGCTATGGTGGAATTCTGCAACGACTTGGGGATCCAAAATAGATTCACATTGGTGGAACATCCTTAATCCAACGCTCAAGCCAATGCGACCAACAAGATCATCCTGAAAGGAATGAAGAATAAGTTGGACCACACAAAGGGATTATGGGCCATATATTTGTTGGAGATCTTTTGGTCATATCATACAACCCCCACTCCACTACTCGAGAAACACCTTTCCGAATGGTGTACGGGGCAGACACCATGATACTATTCGAGATAAACACCCCTACATGGAGGAGGGAACACTTTGATGAAGAAGCCAACAAAAGCGACTTCAACATTTATGTTGACATGGTAGAGGAGATCCGAGAAATGGCATGAGTCAGAGAGTTTGCAGTAAAGAACAGATTATATAAGAAGTTTAACCTAAAAGTCAGGAAGAGAGGTTTCCAACCTGGGGATCTGGTCCTCAAAAAGACCACTTATCCTAAAAACAAGGGAAAGTTGTCTCTAAATTAGGAAGGCCCCTATCGGGTACTTCACAAGCTGAAGAATAGCGCTTACAAATTGGAAACTCTAGATGCAGTAGAAATTCATAGAACATGTAATGTAGCCAATCTCAGGCTTTATTTTAGATAAAAACTATATAACAAGATCACTAAATAAATGTACGGGATGCACTCTTTTCCCTTCAGAGGGAAAGGGCTTTTAATGAGGCACCCAAAAATAAGAACAAATATCTGTAAATACCTCTCTTGTAAACTTGGATCCAACCTCGCCAAGGCTATGGTCCTACTCGTCCACCCCTTACACGGGGCTCTGTTATGCCAAAAATTTCTAGCACACTCTAAGCCTCTCGTAACTCGGATCCAACCTCGCTAAGGCTCTGGTCCTACTCAGCCACCCCTTACATGGGGCTCTGTTCTTCCAAAAAGTCGAAGCACACTCTAAACCTATCGTAACTTGGCTTCAACCTTGCTAAGGCTCTAGTCCTACTCGGCCATCCCTTACATGGGGCTCTGTTCTGCCAAAAAGTTGAAGCACACTCTAAGCCTCTCACAACTCAGCTTCAACCTCACTAAGGCTCTGGTCATATTCTGCCACCCCTTACATGAAGCTCTGTTTCGACAAGAAGTTGAAGCATACCTTACGTCTCTCACAAAATTACTTTCAATACTCCCCTCATCCGGGTCGAGTTCATAAACATAATCCCCTAATCTGGGTCGAGTTCATCAATACACTCCCTTCATTTGGGTCGAGTTCTTCAACATACTCCCCTCACCCGGGTCGAGTTCATCAACATACTCCCCTCATTTGGGTTGAGTTCATAAATATACTCCCCTCATCTGGGTCGAGTTCATCAACATACTCCCCTCATCTGGGTCGAGTTCATAAACGTATTCCCTTCATCTGGGTCGGGTTCATCAATATAATACCCCCATCTGGGTCGAGTTCATCAACATACTCCTCTCACCCGGGTTGAGTTCATCAACATACTCTCCTTACCTAGGTCGAGTTCATCAACATACTTCCGTCATCTGGGTCGAATTCACAAACGTACTCCCCTCATCTGAGACGATTCTAAGAATATCCTCCCCTCACAGGGTCGAGTTCTATGACCACCTTCCCCCTCGGGGTTGAGTTTGTAATGTGTTAAATATGTCAAAACTCGTAGAGATGGTACCTGACAATACATGATCAAACATATTCATCCCTCTGGACATCGTATCCGAGGGGCTTATACATATGTTGGGTTATATTCGAAATACAGTGCATAAAGACAAAAGCACAGATAAAGGAAAAAACGAAAAATAACGATTACATAAAAGGCCACGAAGAGCTGTCAGAATTACAAAGCCCAGAGGCAATAGTTCAAGAGTAACAGAAAATGATGGAAAAACCACTCCTTACAAAAAGCATTATATAAATGCATCCTTATCAGATGACTAATAGAACCAACAAAATAACATCAGAATATCACAACTAAGGGTCTTCCTTCTCGGCATCATTGTTGACATTTTCCTCAACAGTAGGATCCTCGGGATTTGGCTTAGGAGGTGGAGTCTTCTCCACTTCTTCAAGATCAATTAGGTGGCCATCCCGCACCACCTTGAAAAAGTCCATATCTGATATGGCCAAGCCAGGATAAAGGCATATCACTTGATATTTCGATCGCTTGAAAGCCTCATCACCAATAGAAAGAATGTCCACCTGAGACTTCTTCAGAGCTTCTTTCAACTCAACAACGACAACCTTTATCTCGTCGTGGGTGGCTTTCTCTACTTTTAATCGCTCATCAAGCTGGGTGAGAGTGGCTTTATTCTTAGACTCCATAGTCTCTCGGTGCTCTTTCTCTTTCGCCAAAGCCTTCTCCACGACGGATAACTTCTCGGAATGAGTCTTCTGGGTTTCCTTCAAACGGGTAATCTCCTCCTTCAGCTTCGTCTCCATCTCCTCATGATCATCTGCAGACTCAAAGAGACCACGGGTCAAGATATCACACCTTATAAGATAGAAGCTAAGATTCTGCGTTATCTTCTAACGACCAATGGAATTCACCTTATTGACGTCCTCGGTAGCATTGAGATGATCATACAAGAATCGGAGCCCATCGACGTTGTTGGACCAGAACTTAAATTCCTCAGAAGCATGACTGTTCAGGGCTCTTCCATCAGAGAAGTAATCTCCATATAAGCTCGGCAGACTTCGTCACTTATCAGGGTCTTCATCCTCTAACGAGTGCTTTGTTGTTCCTCCTCATGGACAACCAGGATGGAAGCTTAGGGCACATGCATGCTGGAAGTAGCCTTAAAGCCACCTATCTACACTTCTTTGACCTCCGAGTCTCCAACCCGGATGCATCTGACTTAATCACGGAGGACCTGACTGCAGTCCTCTGGGCTGCCCTTGCTTCCACTAACAACCTCTTCTACTCAGCCACAAAAAGGTATGTCATCTTATCTGCAAGAAAAGAAAAGATAATGTAAAACATTGCATAAGGATATACAATGGTCTAAACAAAAGTAAAGGCTATTACCAAGGAAGTCAGGAATTTTTTCAACATATAGAGATAATAAGTCTTTGAACTTCATTATACAGAAGGAATCAAGAATGGCTAAAGACTGGACTTCCAATTCGCCCAACTTCTCAAATGTGAATACAGAGATGGGAGAAGGATCCCGAATCTAGTAGAAGGGAAAACAGGGATTCCCGCCCAAAGAAAACAACACTTGGGGGCACCTCGGCCCATACTACACCTTCAGAAAACGATCCTTAAAACCTTTGTAATTAGAAAGAGAAGAATAAACCGACAGTAGAAATGATGTCCATCGCCTCACAAACAATTTCAAAGGCCTTTATAAAACCCCAACTGTTGGGGTGAAGTTGTGAGGGTGCATCGTTCATGGCCTCTAGGACATCTGCCTCAAAATCAGAAAAAGGGTATACGAACTTGAAAAATACTCCAAAACCCAAGCATAGAAATAAAAAAGTCTTCATCAGTGTCCTTCTGACGAAGCATGCACAGGCAATCCCCTAGGACATACGACTTTAGGATAACATCGCTCTCCTCCCCAGTCGAGGAGACTCTCATCACATACCTAATATTTGAAATCTCTGTATCATTAAGTACAATGTTCTTGTAACCCGTGACTTCAGCGTCAAAGGGGGCGGAAGCAGCCATTAGAAGCTCTATAGAACCCGAGGAGGAAGAATCATGGTCAGAATCACTCAAATAAGAAAGAGTAAAACCGTAGACCTCTTGGGTGACCCGATTAAACTCCTTCTGACCTAGAGTACCACTCATATATCGCATGCACTTATCCCATAACTCTCTCCCCTCTTCCACACTAGAGGGTTTCACATTGTCTCCCTCATCATCACACTCTCTCAAAATGACCATAATCTAAAAAAGGCAAAAACGTAAAGGAATGAGTAAAAGAGGAAATACCTAGAAAAGGAAGGGACGCTTGAAGGAGAGTAAAAAAGTTTGCAAAGATAATCGTCTTCCGCAGTTTCCAAGATAGAAAAGGAAATAAGGAAATGAGACTTTTAATAGAGTTCAGTGAACAAGTACACTAGGTATGAGGAGCATCACACAATGAACATGAGTTTAGGTGGGAGTCGTCATTTCCCCAGGAAAGAGAAAATGGTGACTCTTTGTTCTATGACATGTATGCCAAGAAAAAGGTAGCAACCCGGCAACGCTTGGGTTACCTTTCGTGACTACGTGATCGAATACGATGTCCTCATGAAAAGAGGACTTGAACTCGGGGGCTTATGTACGTCCCTGAAATAGTATGGCCTACCGGGTAGTGTAGTCGGAAAGGAGAGAGGAAATAACTAGTAAAACTACTTGAGGTGAAGATATATGGGATACAACCCGGATAAGGGGACACCTGATGTCTCATGAGCCCGAATAACAGCTAACCCTCGTTGTCAACTCGGATGAGAAAGATGATCGAGTAGCGCCTGCTCGTAACCAATCATCTTCCCATCCCATTAAAGTTTGTAACTACCGACAGCGCATTCAATGCTACGTCATACATGACTAATCATGGAGACAGTTATGGTTACAAAGTTATGGAACTCAAAAGTCCCTCATTAATTGAGGCTCTTGATGATGCCAAGACACTCACTATATAAAGGGGCTCCCGATAGAGGGATAAATAAGACATTCATCTTGGGACGCACGCATCATTTCTGTATCTCCTAAATCCCCCAATAATCTCATAAACTCACTCTAGTAGGCTCTTTCTAGCTGCCTTCTGAGAAGTCGGCCGAATAATTGTTCTACACAGGAACAACCCCCATCGTCGAATTTTTGGGTTTTGAACTTGTCGTTGAACAATTACCAAAAATCCTAAGAAATACACGTGTTAGGTCTGTGATTTTATGATTGGCAACAATTTTGGTAAAACAAAGTTTTAATAACAATTCTAAAACATGTTTCATTGGGAAAAACATGTATTGCAGCCTAATGTTAAACAAGATGCCATAACATCTTAACCAACTGGTACAATAATTTATGCATGTACTTATTTGACAGATGTTGTAACATGTTGCAATAGAACATCATATCAGTGCAGCTAGATATTTATCCTTGAAGATTTGATTGAAAAATATGAGATTCTAGAGGTTTCTAGCACTCATAACAGGCGCAGGCAATCAAGGATTATTAGGAATAATTGCATATTTGATTTATTTCATAAAAAGATCTTTGAGACTTTTTAGGAAATATTTGAAACCTTTGTTTTTGTTTCTATTTTTGTGGAGAATATTCTGCATGGATTTAGAGCTGAAGATTATATCTGATTGAAGAGTCCAAGCCCAACTGCAGAAATCTATATAAAGAGTCGTCCAAGACCTAATTTTTAAGCATATTTATTATTGTAAAAATAAGGTTTTAGGGTTTGATACTTCCTTAGGTTCTCCGTATGTTTATTTGTATGTCCTCATGTATCTTTGTTGCATCTGTGTTGACTGATTGTTACTTGTTCATCAAGTTATTGTTCTCCTCGAAGCTTTTAAGCAAGAGTTGAGTATTGTTATTAAGGAAGATTTTAAGCAAACTAAGTATTTGTAATTTAGAAGTGTGTTCTTACTTTTTGGTTTCTTGAGACATTCCTTGGGACTGTGATTGTTTGATATCACTGCGGTGATTAGAAGTGAGATGACGATTTCTCATATCCAGGATATGTCTAGGTAGAAGTTGCACTAGATAGGGATTTAGTGAGGAGTGTGAACTGGGACTGTTTAGCTTCGAATTAATGCTACTAATAGTGGATTTCCTTCCTGGCTTGGTAGCCCCCAGAGCAGGTGAGTTTGCACCGAACTGGATTAACAATTCCTTGTGTTCTTTATGTTTTTGTACTTTATCTTTCTGCATAATATTTCTGTTTTTAGCAAGTCTGTTTGTTGTCATCAGATGTCTTAACATTTGTTGTGACATTATGTGTTGTTAAGACATCAGTCTTGACATCTGATATTGTGTGTGCCAGAATTTTTTAGTTGACATCAATATGAAGGCTTTAGTCACTATGCAAAAGGTTTTCCAATCTGGAGACTCATACAAGGTCCAAAATAGAGGTGTGTAATGCATTTTCTTGCCAAACCCAAAGAGGACGACAGTCTGTAACTGCAAGAATTGGATTTTCACCTACCTAACCCTATATCATGATGATAAGTTAAAAGAAGAAGATGAGCCTATTGTGGAGCTTTCTATTGGCATATTTCCTCCTCCTACACTACAATCCAATGTGCATTAAGAGACACATCAAGAATAGAAAATATGAATAGAGAGTGAGTAGATAAGACATGGCCAGATGCTGGAAGAAATGTACAACTAACATATCCCTCAGGGATATTTCCCTCATTTACCATAGTTTTGTGAGTCTTTTCTTTTCCTTCTTTTTGCTTATTATTTTAACATTTAGGACTACTTTTTACTTAAGCATAAAGGGGGGGGGGGGGTTTATGTTTTTCCTGTTTTTACATTGTTTTCCTCTTTTTTCAGTTGTTTTGTATGTTCTCAATATGGTTTAAATGAAGATTGATTACATTTGTATGGTGATAAAAATTACATTCCCACAGGAAGACAAAACCTTAGGGTTATATTTTTTGGTCAACAGTTCTTATTTTAATAGTGTTCATATATAGATCTATTGGCCGAGTTAGGAAGGATAAGAAGGACCAGGCAAAGGTAGATGAATTAGGCATTGCATGTTGGGCCGAGTAGGACATTGGATCAAAGAGTTTCATGACCGAGTTAAGTAGTGAGGCCGGGGGAGGTTATGGTCGATCACACGAGAAAATGAAGGGGTATGGGACGAGCTCATACGTCAGACACTGTCACTGGGCCTAGACGCTTTAAACAGCCCGACATTGATGAGACTGTTACGTAGTGGCCAACTATTTAAGAGAGAAACCGCTCATCAATATATGACAGTGCATGTTATAACGGCTACCATCATTTGTGTCGACGGATGTTTCTAGCTTTGATGGTAGCCCATTTACAATCAATGAAGAGTCATAACAATTATGAACAACGATCAATGAGGTACATGCACCTCCATATAAATAGGGCTCCCGACTGAGGGGTAAGCAAGACACATCACTTGGAGCTCACACACACTTCTGTAAGCCTTGAATCTCTTAACATAATATACAAATAAATTCCATTCATTAGAGACCTTCCATAAGCCCTTGGGTTCAT